>VDFB02103950.1:0-25005 GCA_007258455.2 Sequoia sempervirens | reverse complement strand
GAACCAAGAGTGGTTGTATTTAATTGGGGTAGTGTTGTGGATGTTGTGGATGATTGTGATCCCCCAATAGATGTAGTGTTTATTGTATTGGAGATGTTTGGGATGTTGGATGTGGTATGCAATGTCGTTGTGCCAAAAGGGATGTTGCTTGTAGTATTTAGAACTTTACCACTGTGTGAGATGTTGTGAACATTGTTGGCATTAGGATCATGTAATGTGTTAATGTCAAATCCTGGTGGTAACCTAGCTCCTTCACTCAAGAGCATAGCTACGAATCTATCCCTGTCGTGACGTGCTATTGTTTCAGCCAACTGGTAGGCCTCTGGGTCTTGTGTCAATGCTTCTATGTGTTCTTGAAGGAGTTGACCATTTTCATCTCTTTGCATGTAGCGCTCGAATGAGTTGTTAGGTAAGGATTGTGTTGTCACTAGAGGTTGATTGTCTAGATTGGTAAAGGGATCATTCGCGGTCCAGTTTGAGTCATGTGGAGGACTGTTGGGATCTGGCATGAAGTTTTCCATTTGTCTTTTTTGCTTTTGAAGTCTGGTTTCGACCATAAATGAGCTTGCTCAAAGGGGATGTCCACTAAATGCAAGTATGACACTAGGTGAAATCTAAGGTTCAAATTGACGACTAAAATGACCACTATTTTTTTTTGGATTTTTGTGAATAAGGTATGCAATGTGGATGCAATGTAAAATGAGGCTATCTAAGCATTTCTAAGCTTGAACTTTGTTTTCGATGTGGACTGCTAGAGGACTTTGTTGTTAATGACAAGGTGACAAGATGACTAATGAGTCTTCCTAACTAGACTTTTGAGTTGGAAGAGATCTCACAAAAGAGGACAATGACTAAAAGGATGTTTGGTAACTTGGTCCAAAAGGGTCTAATTTCAAAAACAATGATTTTGCCAAGGGGTGCTTAAGATTTGCCTACTCCTAAGTATGCAAGATATGAGCCTAGGGATACGTAATGTTAAATGTATGATACTAAATGGGGTGAGGTATGAAACCTAAGGTGATCAATGCAAGCTAAGGGACAAACTTTGAGCAATTTCAAATTGGGTTTCTGGCAGAATCCTTCTGATGACGGAATTTGACAAATGGTTGAGAGTTTGGAGGTCTCTGGTTTTGACTGTGTAATTGAAAAATTTTGACAGGCAGATGCGTCTCAGTTTGGCAATTGCGTCTCGGTTAAGCAACTGCGGTTCAGTTTTTCACTTGCGGCTTTCTGACTGTCATATGCGTCTCGGTTAAACAGATGCGACTTTCGGGTTAACAGATGCATCGCGACGCATACAGATGCGTTGTTTAAAGTTTCAGATGCGGTTTATCAGAGCAGTTGCGTTTCAGAATGTCTGTTGCGGTTCGACAGATATGACAGTTTTGTTTCAAAGTGATTTTCGTGGTATGTTGATGGAAGTTTTTGATCTATTTGATGACTTTTTTTGTTTGGACTGTGACAAAACCAGAATGCACTTGACAAACACAGCGTTTTAAGGGATAACCAAACACACATGAGATAAGCACAATCCTAGAAAGGCCACTAGGCCTTGGGTTTGTATACTTGATATAGCCCACCAGTTATACCCCGGATTGGTGATGAACACCTTTCCTTCTCGAGAGCGGATAGCTTAGAATTTGGTGGCATTGGCTCCCCTCCACGGCTCATTAACGTCATTCGAGCACACCAAATTCGGATTCATTGGGTAGTGACATCCCAAGAATTGCTATCTCTACTCAAGGGGATCAGTAGTGAGTAATCTTCGGGCATGATACTGTACCCTGCACTATATCAAGCAACGCCAATAGAACGGTTGGAAACTAAGACAAGAGGTGTTTAATTCGGGCATTCCGTTCGTGGGGCGTGATCCATGCGGCGAGAGTCCCCTTTCGGATCCATCTCGTCGGAACCACGCTCGTGATTCTTGGGCTTTCCCCAAGAACCCACTTTTCTATACCGGCTGGAAGTCCCTCGGTGTCAGGGTGCTACCGGTCTGAGTCATCCTGGGGTGAGTACTTTTTCCCACCAGAACAGGCCCAAGTTCTAGAGTCGGTAACCATTTCTCTTACACCCAGGATCGCACGAATGCGAAAGGGGAGAGGATACTTCGATATACCGAATCGTGAAGGGTAAATTAACAAAAAAGAATGGGTCTTGTTTTCTGATCACAAGGTTTTCACCAAGTGAGAGCATACTCACCTACCACTCCACAAGCACACTCAAGCATGAAAGACATGATTCTTTTTAAAAGCACCAAATTCAAAGTTTGCTAATCTAGAAATAAACAAGCACACTGTTTGTTATCTCCTTCTTTGACATGCGAATCTGCAAACATTGAGTTAGTAGTCTTGTATGTGATGGTCTTGGACACACGAAAAAGGATCGCCACACGCTACAAGAAACTATTAGTAACACAAAATGTCTAATCTGGTTAACATACAGGAATAGCCATCACAGAAAAAGACCTGAAATTCGGTAATTAAAACCTAAAAACTGACAGAAAAGTTTACCAGACAAATGCGGCGCGGTATTACCAGACAGATGCGGCTCGGTTTGTCAGATGCGTCGTTCGGTTCTGCGAATGCGTCTCGAAATGTCATATGCGGCTCTGGAATTGTCAGTTGCGGCTTGTCATGGCAGTTGCGTCGTTTATGTCATCAGATGCGTTGCGACGTTTGCGGCGATCCTGCAAAACAACAGAACAACAAAAAAAACCCTACCCAAAACAGAAAACCACTACCAGAAAGGATTAGTGATAGAAAACCTAATCTTATTGAACATGCAGGAATAAAGACAGAATGCAAAAAACATAAGATTGGACAACCCGAAATTCAAAATAAAACCCCTCAAACTGGAAAGAAAGATGTTATACCAGACATATGCGTCGCGAATTACAAATGCGGCTTTTGGGGTTCGAATGCGGCTCAGTAATCACGGATGCGTCGTTCTGTTAGTCAGTTGCGTTGCGACAGATCGATTGCGGCTCTAGGTTCGCATGTGCGTCGCGACGCATATGATGCGTCACACTGTTTTTAAAAATGTTGCGGCGATCCGTACCTGTACCTGCAAAACAACAGAAAACAACAAAAAAAAATGTACGAAAAGCCGAAATAACAACGTCGGGTTCACCAATGTAATCAAGGGAAAATCCTAAATTATTATTAAGTGGGGTTAGCACAATAACAATAAAATTCCTATGAAAATAACAAAGTACAAAGGAAGTGAAGTGAAGACAAAAGGGATAATGTTACCCTATGTCTCCACCTTCCATGATTAACCTCTGTTATACCTCCTAGCTTGCAGATAAATAAAAATGCCCTCAGATTTATGTGAGCAACTATGACTAAAGACTAAGCCCTATGCAAGTGTTGAAGGATTTGCAGAAAATAACAATAACCCTACAATGAGCTAAAATGACTATGACTGTTAATGACTATGACCCTAAGTTGACAGCAAGTTGACATAGACTAAGAGTGCAAGAAGTCAAAATGAGCTAAAGACTGAGAGATCCTCAAATGAGGTCAAAATTGCCCTTTTATAAAAATTGCAATTTTGAATGTGTGGCCAGGATGAAAAGATGACAGGAACCCTAAGATCAATGCTTAAGATTGAATGTTGATATGTGCATTAGGGTTAGGTCAAAATTAGGGCAATAGGTAAGAATGAAGGGTGGAGATTGAATTATGAAATAATTCAATCAACGGATCAAAATTAAATGAGAAGTCAAAAGTCAAGAATTAATTTGGAAGATAAGGCTACGGACAAAGAGGTTCTTTGGAGAAATTAAATAATAAAATTTATTTACTCAGGTAACCAGTAAATAATTAAATAATAAAGATATTATTTAATTATGGAGAATAATGATAAAAAGAATTATTTTGAAATTAAATAAGATTTTAATTCAAAATTGAGAGAATGGCTAAATTAAATAAATCAAATTTATTTAATTTTAATGGGAAAAAAAGCTAATGAATAATTAAATAATTAAATAAATTATTTAATTATAGTGGAAAAATGAATGAATTAAATAAATAAGAATTTATTTAATTTTTTAGAAAGAAGACTTAATTAGTGGCGTAATTAAATAAATAAAATTTATTTAATAATAATCAAGAGGAATAAATGACAAAGGGAATTAAATAAATTAAGAAATTTATTTAATTAAAGGAAGACTTTAGGTAATTAGTGATGTATTAATAAATAAATAATATTTATTTATTTAATAATCAAGGAGGAACAAATGACATGAATTAATTAAATAATTATGAATTATTTAATCAATAGTCGAATGTGGACCAAGGACATAATTAAATAGCTTAATTATGCTAGGACGAAAGTGGTAAAAATGAAGCTTGCGGGCCTAGGTCATTTTAGGTGTCTACACATGGCGATTAACAATCAAGTAAAGCTAATGACTAACACCAGAGAGTTGTATCTCTGATTTGTATGTAATCTATTGTTACTGTAATACAAAGAGTTTTAGCTTGGTGAGGTGGGTTTTTTCCCGATAGGGTTTTCCCACGTAAAATTTTCATTCAATTGTCTTTGTGTATTTTTTTCTGTAAATCTTTCATGTGTGTCTTAATTAGATTGTAATTTGAAAATTAAAATCCCTACATTGCATTCTTCCCTGTGGATTTGACGTTAGGAAAGTTTTTCCACACCGTTGCTTTCCTTACAATAGAAAAATACTAATATAATACACTAACAAAACTAATAACATTAGTAAAATATTGCAGTCATATAATAATATATGAAATATTTAACTACAAAAACAATAATATCATGTAATGCTATGATTAAATCTCATAATATATCAATGTATTCATATATTATCATTATACCATAACATATAATAGTAATATAATGCTTTGATGTTAATCTCAATAGAGAAATAATAATATAATATAAGATAAAAACTCTTAATATTATTATTAGATGCAAATAATATAATCATATAAAGATCATTGATTTTTTTAATATAATCGAATATAGAATATAATAATAAGTTAACAACTTCAATGATTGTTATAGTCTAATCATATAAATAATCATCATTAATATAATAATCAAACTTATGAAAAAATGGTATTTGAATCATACTATTACTAGATACAAATCATAGAATCATATATAGATCATTGAATTTTACAATACAATATAATATAAAACATAATAGAATAATACTACAAACTTCAATATAATAATATCATATGATTGTTACAATCTAATCATATAAATAACTTTATAATTATTTAATCATTATTAACATAATACTCATACTTATGAAAAAATATAACTAATTATGCAATTTTCTCATATATATATAGACTGCAGGAATCGGAATCAGGTAGTCACCCCCCTATAAACTGTAATGCGTCTAGTAAATTTTTTTTCATGTGAACGGTGATGTTGGTATGACACACCCATCAGTACCACAGGGACAGATGGGATACTAGATTTCATGACCTCTTGCCTACAACAGGATGCTTTTGTAACAACTCCGGTGTTCTGCTCAGTAAAATTTCAAAGTTTTCACCTCAAGTGTAAAATCCATGAGGCCAAAACATAGCAATAAAAAATTTCTTTCCAAAATGTAAATTACATGCACAGCTGAAATGATACTATTTTCAAACTTCCATTGCATTTCATTGTAATTTCACAAAGATTTCCATAACATAGATTTCATATTGGATAAACTATCGTAAATATCATTCATGATTGCATCCTTCCATGGGTACAAGATTCATAAACAACTCTTATGAGCTTCATTTGGCAATAGATATACAACTGGTCCTGATATTGCCAAATTCGTGCATACATTCTGGATGTCCCCACTCCCTAGTGCATACAGTCCAATTCTCCCCAATACTGATGCAAACATCTACAAACCTTAGTTGCAATCTAATGAGGAGAAGCACCACTCAAGTGCCTTTCTACAAACTATGGACTCAGATGTGGTCCCCCATACATCTGTCACATATGACAAGATGGCCCTACCCTTAGATGAATAGATTGGTTGGTAAAACCCATAACAATAGCCTATCTGAGCTTAGTGTTGTTTCCTACAAACCAAAACCTAATCATATGGTTGTCTCCCCTATAAGTATGAAAATATTGAAATGGAATGCATAAAAGGAACACAGTGAATTGATAGTGTAACTAGTGGCAACTTACACTACTTTGGCCAAAGTATTCTCACTTAGTACTTTGAATGACAGTATTTCTATTCATATACACTTCTATAGCTCGATTTAGACTATGACTATTCATATACTATGATTAGGTAATTCCCTTCCATAGGTAATCCCTAACCTCAAAAATAACCTATTCCCTTTTTTCCCAAAACACTATGGTATCTCTACAAATAAAGCCTAAGCATAAGTTACCCCCTTCAATGGATATTCCAATCCCAGGTATAACATATGAGCTTCTCTAGTTTATAAATTAACTTTACATAAACAACCAATTCACTTCAAAAGACAACCTAGTTCCAAGTATAACTTTATAATCTAAATTATATCTACTTAAGCTTCATCTAATCATATATTAAATATGCATAAATAATTGACTCCATTAAGTAATATATCACATTAATAAGTGATTCTCATCAAGAGTATATCCAAATCAATGAATGACCTCAATTGAAGAATAATCATATAAATCTAGATTACTCCATTTGAGAGTGTAATCTTCTTAGTAGAAAGGATCATAGAAGAGTAGAATCTTGTCAACAATATGACTTCATAGCAAGAGTATAAAGCAACCAATCTAGTAGCAACTCAAACTCAATAGGTAATCCCACCTATGGTTACATTCATTATTCAAATAAACTTCCCAACCCAAATAGGTTATTCTAGACCCAGGGTTTCATTCGAGAGTAAGGTAATGATCAAGTGATCATTCAAATAAGGGTAATTTATGTGGTTTTCATAATGTCACATCATACTTTTCATACATTCGCTTTTATTGCAATGGTAACCCTATCATTCCCAAGGTTTCCTAGCATAATAAGCTATAGTGTCAAGTCACTTCATGACATTGATACATTTCACAATATACATGTAGTATTACTACCTATGTATAGAAATAACACCATTATCTAAATCCTCATTTAGGGTATATAGGAGTATTAAGACACTTCCTTAAGCTAATCAAGTTTCATCATTCCTAGTATACTTATACTAATGATAAACAATCCCTCCTATTATGGAGTAAATACAAAAAAATTCATAGAAAATCATAAAACAACTTCTCTTCCTTTTTATAAGAAAATACTAAGATTCACTAATACAAATACTATCAAGCAATTCCAATCAAACAATCAAGAATTTCATTTTTTATAATAAAACACAAATAAAAGAAGATTAGATCCTCATGTATGTAATACGCTTGATCCAATTGACTAATTCTCAGCCTTCGAATGACTACTTGCTAGGTTTCACTTTAACTATTCAAGCAATAATTCACAATATCCTCTTCCTCTAGGCACACCAAATTACTCTTTTCTCTCACAATATAAATCTAAGCTTCTCACAAATTATAACTCTTAGAATATTTGAAGCAAAATGAAACTATAAAATTGTGCATCCCTACTGAGAGAGCTAGCCCATCTATTTATACAAAATATTGAGACATTGATTCCAAAAGAAAAGGTATGTTAGTTGGCACCACTCCACATGCAAAATGACTCACTTCTCACAGCAAAAAGGTGGAAAAAATCTAAATGAAAACTCGGCTTGGTATTCTACAGATTCACCTCCTTTTCTTGACAACTCAAGACTAATTCAAATACACACATTCTTAAAGAATGAGATTCAAATTGCTAACATGATAGAATTATGTAGAGACAGAGCATTCATAAAATGGCACCAAGTTACAGCCTTTTACCTACTCCTTTGGTGTGGTTTATCCAAAGAAACAATCCTCTATTTACAGACAACACATATTCTATGTCAACTTGGTTATAGTCTCTTTATTCGACAGAGGAAGATGAATTGACTCAACTTAAATAGTGTTCAAACCCGTGCTTTAACCAACATGTTATTGATGTTTACCATTTCCTTTTAACATTCATTTAATTCACTTTACACAATAAGCTAAATTTTTCCACTGCCCTTTACCTTTTGGATAAATGCATTTTAAGTTTGAAGTAATAGGTTGTTATAAAATAGTGATGCCTTTTGTATGATATTGACCATGGTTCATAACTCCATATCAGCCTATATCTTTTACACATTGATCACATAGATCAGTCTCTAATACTTTTCATAACATATACAAATCGGCCTTTCCATAGATCAACTACTACCCTATTTTCTAAGGCTATGCTATATCTCATGCGCCCACAATATATATGTATATTATGCACTACATGATATACTATTTCATTTTTTTTCTATTTAAAGACTTAGTCAAGGCTCTTTGAAGCATTTCATACTTCATTCGTAGCCTCCATTCATAATGCATTGGCCATTATATAATTTGGATTTGTATTCCCTTTTAGATTGACAAAGTCAATAAATTATTCATACACAAACCAAAGCCTTCCTCTAGTTCTTAAGCACAACATTCTTATCATAATCATATCCTCATATGGTTTTCACTTCACTTTAGCACTTTACTAATTTAGAAGATATTACAATATCCTTACCAATCCATATATATATATTCATGACAATCATTTGTTCGCATCAATGATATATATGCATATGTGGATATGTGTGTAGGTATCCAAGCATAGTCTTTCATGCTTGAGTTTATATACCCATACACTCATTGATTGACATAAATACCACATATCATGTTACTAACTCTAACACAAATATGTTCATAGCCTTATCAATAGGCATATACATTAAGTGTATATATTTACATGTAAATATAATTGATTCTTCATGCAAGTATGCTCATGAGTATTTCTACTCATATATACACATAAACATGATTATGCTTTCATGCATGATTTGTTATATCTATATACATATTTGCATGTATACTTTTAATGTACATATGAATTGATGTTGTTAGCTCTCCAAAATGCAGGTAAAATACCTCAAGAGGTTGCCAATCTCTTGGTACGTTTTAGGGTAATAGACAAGGCCAAATGGTTTAGACCTTCTACTCTTCACATGCTACTAGACCTAGGTGGGTTTACCTATATGAGTGAGGTAGACTTGACTTGTCCTTATCTCTTTTGAAGTGTTTTTTTCCCACAATGGAAGATGGGAGTGGACAAATAAAACTTGATTTGGTATAAATTGTATAGCAATATTAAAACTAAACCCTAATATGTTCAGTTAACAAATGTAAAAAATGAATGAAACTAAATGATGAAAAATGCAGAGACTAGTGCCCTATTGGGTATGCAGAGTCAAATGAAATCCAAATGAGCAACTTCTTTTTGGAAAAACATTCAAATTGTTTGGAATATATTTTAGTTTATAACTTGTATAAACATGCAAGACTATGACTACCAAGTTCTTCTTAATGATCCAGATGAACTTCCCTGATTACTATGATCAAATTAAAAGAATTTAATCTTTTCTTGAAAGAACCAATTAATCAACCACACATATACAACAAATGTGCACTGATAAACTGAATATAAACTTGTTATATCAATTTAAATAACCAGAAAGCACCAATCTTGGAGACAACTTTAGTAATACTTTCAATGAACACAACACACAATTCACACCAAAAATACACCAACACATTAAATGATTTTCATTAATATCTCCATATTCTTAAACATACATCATAGTCTCATATTTGTGAAACATTGTATTCTACTTTATCCTTCTCCTATTCTATCTTATCTTCTATATTCTATTTTTTTCCCTTTCTTTCACTACCGAAACAAATATTTATACATCAAAACTCAAAAGGACACGTCCTTTTCAAAATATCATATGTTTAAACAACAACATATTAGAAGATAATCAAGCTCTGCTAAGCCACAAATGAGTTTTAGATAGGTGATCCAAATAATCTTGTTCATACATATCCGCATCTCCAACTGCATTCTAGATTGTGATATCCATAATTATCATCTTCTCATTTTGCTAGCTCGCCTCTTCCAATGTTGTGTCTTCCACAGTAGCTATCTTCAGGATTTCATGTAGTATTGACTCACTCTCACCTTCCCATCTGGTCATTTCTTTTAGTTCCCCTCTATCATCAGAGAATGTAGTCAATGTTTTCTTGGTAGCATTTATCAATCCTTGTTCATGTCCTTGCAATTCTTCATAGAATTTTTGATGTTTATTGATAAAATGATTTGCAGCTGCAATTTCTACACTATTAGAAACATCTCTTTGGTTTGTTTCTTGAAGCTTCTCCATAATCTATCCATCCATCCTTTCATGTTCTTTTAATGTAGCAAGGGTATGTGAATATTTTCCCCAGAGTTTATTCAGCCAAGATGTTAAACTGGCCTACCTTTTCTTGATTATTGCTACAAGTGCATCATATTTTCCCTAGGAGTAAGCACTTGATCCTTCCCAATGATCTTTTCACAAAGAGCTTTCACCTTGAGTAAGCAGCTTGGTTGACTTCATCGTAACACCTAACAAGTCTTTTAGGTGATCATTTTCTCTCAACATCCTTTCGTTATTTGTTTTGTGCATTTCTCTCTCCGTAATCAACATTTGAATTTGGGATTTGTTTTAGTTTTGCAACATTATTTCCAATTTTTTTTGTGGCCATAGGATGAGCCTCTCCAACCTTTAAATTCATGGCATGCCCGAATTCCTTTTCAGTGTCAATAACTACTGATTTCCCATGGGGTGGATATAAGGCCCAAATCATTACTGATCCTTCATCTGTATTGTATTTAGATCCTACATACACTTCTATTACCTTTTCTTGGCTAAACTTGTGCGTAGCATTACTATTTTTTTAAGAAACTAACAAAGATTAGTGCAGAATTGAGATCAAGCCCAGGAAACATCATGACACCGAAATTTTCCAACATTTTCCTCTCCTTTTTAGGGGTCATACCTGTCATCTCCTCGTCCACACATCTCCTTAAATCATTCATAAATTGCTTTTCATTACCTATAGTAATATTATCAACCTTTTCCCATATCTCTTTTCCCTTTTGTTTACACAAAAATGCTTTAAACTTTGGGGAATTAACAAATTCATCATCTGACAAAAATGATTTGTATTCTACATGCCTTACATCTACCTCTTCATTCTCTTTAGTACTCAATTCTCTGGTAGAGCAAGCATAATGTTGAGTTCTTAATCTAGATATTTTACTTGATTGGCCTTGTGGCATATTATCCTCAGATGCCTCCTCCCCAAAAGACAACTTTGTAACCTGCAACCTTTGATTATATCTTTTGACCACCATCTCCGCTTCTTCCTCATCCAAATTCTGAATCATATCATCAAAGTGATAGGGTACATGTTGATACCCTCCAAAATTTATCCTTATTTTAGCAGAATGAATATATACTTTTGGGTCGAAGTTCTTTCTGGGTGGTCCTCTCTTCATCTTGTACTGCAACAATTTATCAAGGATCAAATTGTATCCTTCCTTAGCCAACACAGTAAAATCATCAAAGCATAATGTACTAGGCATGAAAACTTGCTTCCCAAAGGAACTAAGATTCATAACACTGGAATAATCCATCTATCTAATAATTTCCAAATATGCAATTATGTTCGGGACTGTCTTTGGAAAAATGAATGGGGCATCTTCAAACCCATAAACTCTAATCATAGTAGCTCCCTCCAAGCAATACCAATCTCCCCAATTATGATCAATTGGCCCATTCAAATCCTTTGGCTGAAGAAATATCTTTATCTCTTCAGATAAAGAATAATCACATGGATGATTGTACAATTTGTACATTGTTTTTACAAAATATTCTTCAAAATGAACAAAACTAGAATTGGAAAACCTATTGTCCCAAATAGCAGTCCATAATTGAATAGGTAATGTTGCAGCCTCCTTGTCAAATTGAAAGATTCTCATCTCCTGGGGCCATAATCCCAACTCCTGTCCAAAATATAACACTATATGCATCAACAATGAATAATGCTTGAGATGAAAGATAGATGCTCCGCCCTTTATTTCCATCAATCTCGAATCAAGCCCCTTAAAAATGTATGAGGCATAGTCAAATGGCCTAGAGTTGTGGTACTGGATATCGGCTGAAATTAGCATAGGCACAATTGACATATATTCTGAGACATCCATTCCCAATACCTAGCCCACTAAGAAATAAGTGTACTTCATATAAGGTTCAAATAGTTCAACATGAAAAGTAGGTCCATCACTATCCTATAAAGGAATTGGTTTGCCACCTTGTCTAATCCTGGGAATTGGCAACCTCCAACCCTTATAAATCGTGTCGATTCTCCAGAACTCCTTTTCCAATTCTTCACAAATGATCTTTTCATTGCAAACCCCTTCCAAATTGAAAACCTCCCTTATTGCATCCTCTGATAAATGTATTTTTGGTTTCCTGAATGGGTCACATATAGCTTTGAGTTTTGAATCATAATGAACCGCTAACAATTTTATCAATTATGCATTTACAAATACATTAGGGCACACCAGTTTTCCCAAATTAAGCTTCCGGCATGGTGGATCATGGTATGCCAACAGCCCTTAAGTGGCAAAAATTCAAAAATCAAGTGTTAGCAACTTGATAAATATTTGAATAAGTTATCTATATTATTTCAAAATATGTAAGAATAGAATTTGTAGAAAATTGAATGTAGTTTCTAAAATACTAGGTTTATTTAAAATAAATAAAATCTATTTGGTGAAAATTTGAAATTTCCAATGCAAGAGTACTTAAATTTCGGAAAAAAATAAGAAGTAGGTGTCCTCCACCACCCTAACCATAATAAAATGATAATATTTTTTTTGTAAGATTTTATATATAAGTAGAGGACATGTCCGGATGTGATGCATATTTTTTGTAATTTTTTCCAAGTAAATAATTAATTATGAATTTTTTATTACAACTTTTAGAAAATATAAAACTTCATGCTGGACCACCAACTTGGTCAAAAATTCATGAAATTTTTTTTCTTTTTAATAGTATGTAAAGCATAGAATGTGACACATGTTTGATTCAAAAATATGATACCGCTTGAAAGTTATAGATGTTTTTCAATCAGCCTATTGATCAGGATTTAGTCGTAATTCTAATAGAAAATGAATAATATTATTTATTAAATTCAAATTAAATCATAATTTATATTTTTGGAAAGCTGAGAATCTCCTCTAAAACCCTTTTCATTAATTTTGGGTGAAAAAAGTCGTCACCACATACCTACAAATATTTTGGCATACTATGATCCACATTACCCTTCCATGGGTTGGATAATCGGTTCAAAATGATTTCTCGATGATAGTGAGAAAATTAAAATTCATACCCCCTTATTGGAGTCCAAACATCTCCTATGAATTTACATTTTATCATCCAATTTATCCATATCTACCCTAAGCTGAACAGATTGTTTGGCTTTGGGTCCAGAGCCAGGTAATTGTTTAATGAGGGTCTTGATTTAGTCTTTGCTCAATGCCCTCATGTTCGTCTTAGTTTTCTACTTCTTTCCCTTTACATTGATCGCTTTCACCATGCTTTCTACCTTTTTATTTTCCTAAGCTGGGAGACTCCATTTCCTCAAAATTGCATAAGTTAAAACCAGAAGAATTAAGGCACAAGAACTTACTATATTTTTTTGAAGCCTTTGGATTGAAGGAATGCCCTAGTTCTTTGTTCACCTCTCCAATTCTTCCGCTAGAAATTCCACACTAATGTCTCCAATTGAATTCTCCTTGTTATGTTTTCTCGTGCCATTAATGTGTTAGCTGAAGCACGAATGAAGTCTTTTTTTTTTAAACTTACACTGTCACATCAAATGTTTTGTCAATGAGACATTTTCAAATCTAGGGCAATATCCTTTTGCAACGTTCATTAAACCTTTCATCAAAACATCCTGTAGTCTCCAAGACACCCTGAAGTCTTACTGACTATCGTAAATTGAATATCGCTATAATGTCCCACAGTCTCATCGATGTTTAGAGTTTCATTGATAGCTATCCTCTCGGTCTTATATATATCACTGTGACATTTTGAGTCAGGGAGATGTTCTATAGATTATTTTGTGTCTCACCGAGATATATTCTTTGATATGTTTTCTAGTTGCTGAGACATATTTACTTTCTCACCGATGGAATAACACTTTGGTGTGACTCTCACACCTCTCTGTGATGAAATTAGTCTCGCTGATCATTAATTCTAATTGTTGAGCCTTTTACCCACATAATCCTATCGGCATAACATACAAGTCGGGAGGACTACATGACTTCATCCCGATACTTATTTAATAGAATCCCTCTATACTTTATCAGCAAGACCGAATGCTTTTGATAAGACTTCATTTTGATGACTTTTAGTCTGGCTGATGTGTCTCCCTATGCGCCAGTCGGTAAGACATATGTGATTTCATTATAACTTATTTTGATGATAAATTTATTTCCGATATGATTTTTCTGTCGCTGATACAATTAATTGTGTCCTACCGATATGTGCTTGCAGATGAATTCTAATCGATGTGACATTCCTGAACTCTTGCCAATAGACTACAAAAGATACACATTAGTAAAAATTGCTTTATGGATCGCGGAGACCCTAACCTTCTCTCACCAATATGGATTATATAGTGAAATATTCGAGGCTAGATGGATCACTTAAGACATGCTTAGCTTGTGACTAGTCCAAACATAACAATAATTTCCCGTCCCTGTTCTTCCAAAACAAATCTCCTTCCATGAACACATACTTAGATGCTTGTAGCTTCAAATTCTTTTCTAGCTGTCACTCAATCCTTCTGGACACTTCATGTATTTAAGGTAATGCATAATGTCTACATACCAAGGAGTATGCTCAATGCTCACAATTGCATTCTCTTCCTCTTCTATATTGCAAATTTTATTTGCTTCTGCCATTACCTAGCCAAACCCTGACCTCTTACCAGTTTAGTGATTTGTATTTCCATATCAAACTCTTGAACTTTATTAATCCATCTACATCTTTTTCTTGTTACCTCAGACTGTGTCAAAATATCTTTAATAGCTGCATGAGGGACATAAGCAATCACCTTAGCTCCAACAAGATATGGTCTGAAATCCTTTGTAGCTTTTACCAATGCAAAGGCTTGTTTTTCCATTATATCATATTTCAATTTTGACCCCTACAATAACTTACTGAAAAAGGACACAGGCTATTCATGACCCTCCTCATTTTTCTGTAACATGACAGCAACTATAGTATGTAATGAAGCAAATGAAAATATTTGAAAGGGTTTTGAAAAATCTGGAGACTTAAGGACAAGGGCTTCCTTGATGGCCTTTTTAATTGATATAAAAGCATCTAATGCTTATGCAGTCCAATCTTTTTTTTGTCCTTTTCTTAACATTTTTTATATGGGCTTAATGATTTCAGAAAAATTAGAAACAAATCTCCTAACAAAGTTGATCTGTCCAAAGAATGACTGGATGGCCTTGACAGTTTTAGGGATAGGAACTTTATCTATGGCTTCAACCATTTCAAGATCTATTCTTATCCCCTCCTTTGACACAATATTTCCTAAGAGTTTACCCTCTGTGATTGCAAAATGATATTTTTAGGGTTCAGACTAATACCATATTCCAAAGCCTTAATAAATACCTTCTCCAGATGTTCTACATGATCTTCAACCCTTTTTGAATAAGTAGTAAGGTCATCTTGATACAATACCATGATAGCATAAATCAAGTCTGCAAATGCTACACCCATAGCTCTTTGGAAAGTTTCTCCTGCATTCGTGTAACTAAACAACATTCTTATGTATACATATGTCCCCCATGGGGTCGTAAAAGTTGTCTTATAATACTGTTCAAATTCTTTAACTTTAACCTAGTTATAACCTAAAAACCCGTCCATCATAGATAACAGCTCGCACCCTATCACCTTATGTAATATAGCCTCCATATTGGGTAGAGGATAATTATCCTTGAGGGATGCCATGTTTAGATTTTTGAAATCCACACATAATCTGATATCTTCATTTTTCTTCCTCACAGGGACTAGGTTTGAGACCCATGTTGAGTGCCTAATTGGTTTGATGATGCCATTGTCTCTGATATTTTCCAATTCTTGCTACATTTTTGGCTCCAATGTTGGATTAGTGGGTCTTTGCTTCTGTCTAAATGGCTTTCCATCTAGCTTCAATGGTATTTAATGCTGAAACAAATCTTCCCTATATACTTTTAGATCTTCATAAGACCATGCAAACACATGTTTATATTTTCTTAGTAATGCTATCAACATTCTCCTAATTGTCGGGCTTATTTGCTTCCCTATGTACACCATTCTTGGTGCCATCTCAGTCCCCAAGTTGATCTCTTCAATATCCTCTCTCTTGACTGGTGTTTGCTTCACGAGGGACCGATCACTTCCATCATATACCCTCTCCAATGCCACTAGCCCTTTAGGAAGCTTATTTGTTTTAAGTTGTAAGATCTCCTTCCCAAATACTATATGTTTCCCATCTAATTCTTCAACAAAGGCATTGAAATCAATTTCTTGGGCCTCATATTGATCTATACAGTGAAGAAATTTTAGGAGGTTAGTGTCATCATTAAAAACCTACCAACTATACATATTATCAGGCACAGCAAGTCTCGTTTTGAACTCAATCTGTGACACTCCAACAGTGTAATGTCATCCCTTCTTAGAGCTACATTTGCCAAAAAATCTACCATTATGTTCTTCAACCAATCAACCCATTCAATGGAAAATGCATCAATTAGCTCGATTGTGTCCCATACAACATTTCTATATTGCTTTAGTCTTTTATGTTTTGCTGCATATTTTGATTTAACTTGTCAAAAAACTAGCTCGGAATCCCCCAGAACAACTAGCAACTTGATTTTGTGTTTTACAACTATATTCAAGCCTGTTAATAAGGCTTCATACTCTACCACATTGTTTGTACATTCAAATGCTGGCAAAAAAGAATACTTAAATGTAATTCCCTCAGGTGAAAAAAATACTATTCCTACTCCATTACCTTCTTGGCTACATGCCCCATCAAAGTACATTTTCCACACACCATTACAGTTTTATGCAACATGTTTTTCAATTGGATTGGTATTGACTAACTCTGGCTGGGCTAGTTCTATCTTAAAATTGCCAAGATCCACATCACAAAAACAATTGATTTGATCTTGAGGTACACAATCAACAACTTGGTTCATCCTTGGCTCCCTATATAATTTAACTTCCTGGCCATTCACTGGAATTTTTGAATAAGACAAATCAAACTAGAAATTTCTCCCAACCGTTGTCGTCCATTGTCTTGATAGAAGCATCCCAAACTGAGGAGGGGTGTCAATTACTATTATATCAATATTATAGGCCACCTAAGGATAAGCAGCTAGTTTGACTTCAACATCTTTCATTATACCCACCACAGGAATAGGTATGTTATCCATTGCATAGCACTTCCCTCCATTAGTATCCACCCACATGCCAAGCTATTTCATAACTCCTACTGGCATAATATTTATGGCAGTGCCAGATTCTATCATGCAATTCCTCAACAATTTGTTATTTATGAGTAATGTAGTGAAAAAATGATCAATTTGTGGGGGATTTAATAATGCATTATTAAGGCACACTTCTGGGATATTCACTTTCTCTTCCTTATTAATAGTTTTAGTGGCCATCTTACTTTCAGAATTTATATGTTTTTTATTTCCATTTGTTATTAATTGAACAACACAGTCTCTATATTCCTTAATTTTCATCATCTCAAGTAGTGGAACAGACATTTTTACCTGAGATAAAGCCTGAGTGAAGTCAAAAGAGGAACCCTCTGCCTTAATTATTCTCTTTTGTTCTGATGTTTCTCCTTTGTTCTCTTCCTTTTCTTTTTTACTTAATTGATCAGTATTTTGTAACTCTTCCTCCTTTTGGACAAGCTTTTGTTTGTTTTTATCATGTTGTTTATTTTTTGTTTTCTTCAAAACTCCTTGTGTCACCTTTTGATCCTTCATAAATATTCCCCTGGGGACACCTTCCTTCTCATTCACTGTCCTATTTCTCAACCAGTACTTACTCTTTGCTTCTTCAACTACAGCAATGGTTAATCTCTCTATCTCCTCTTTGGTGAGTTTTCTCATATTGTACTGAGTTGGCACCTCAATAGAATGTGGTTTTGTATAATCTTCTTCAGAATCAGAAAGAACTTGTTGTTCAGCCATGTGGACATTGTACCTTTGATTTGAAAATTGTACTCATAACCTTCATCCTCTGAAGATGAGTACTTCTCCTCAACACGGTGAAAAGTATTTGAATTCAAATACATTGTGTGATCTTCTCCATTGTTCCCCATTAACATTCCTTCTTCTTGCATTCTTTGAGCTACAACAAAATAATCTGGGGAATGTGGCTTATCACAAATTTCATAGAAATAATTGTTATTAACCATATATGTTCTCTTCTTCCTTAATGGATCAGGAGTTTCTTTGTTTCTAGGCCTATCTATTACAGGTTTTCCATCCTTCCAATTTGTGTTATAGGGCATGTCATGTAGCCTAGGCCTTTCATTTTTGTATGTGTTCTCCTATTTGTATTGATAATTATTGGTTTGTTGAGGAACCCTAGGGTTGTCTCTCTTAATGATTATCCCAGCAGCTTTCCTATTGTTTTCAATTGTTAATGCTATCTTTTGGGCTTCAGCTAAATCTCTTGGGAACCTATTTCTCAGTTCATACCCTATTTTAGGATCGAACGCATTCAAATAAACACTCAATGCTATAGAGTCTGGCAACTTTGATCCAGGAGGTATCTTATTTTGCAATTTTTTGAATCTCCAGTTAAAATCATAAATTGAGTCATTCTGATTTTTTTGAATCCGCATTAATTCATGAAGAGAAACATCTAGTGCACTTAGATTCCCATACTGCTCAAGGAATCGATCCTGAAATTCTTGGACATAATTTATAGAAGTTGTTGGTAGGCTATTGAACCAATCCCTTGCTTCTTTAGTAAGCGACATCATGAATAGCCTCATGTGTAAATCCTCATATGGCACATCCAAATCTTGGATGAAAGCATTGAAACTCCTTAAATGATCTTCAACAGTAATTGCACTACTCCCTGTAAACTTTGGAACTAGACTTCTCCAACTGCCATCCATTGGGTAAGGGTATAATTGAAACCCTGTCAAGTCAAATTGTCTAATCATTGTTGTGTATTGATGGGGGGGAGGGTTAGGTGGGTACTGATACTGGTATATCAAATTATTGTATTGTGTATGATGGTGTGGCACATAATGTTGAACATGAGGTGGCTATGTATTTGTATATTGTGAGGGAATATGTGGTGGATGGTTTGGTTGTTTGTATTGATTCCCTATTTGATTGTGAGGAGCCTTTGATGGATCAAAAGGCCCTGTACTATTATTACCTTGCTTATGACATGGTACATACTTTGGGCAACTGGCTGTCTAAGCAGTAATTTGGGCTTTCTCCAATTTGATGTCTCTAATTGCTTGTATCATTTGGGATTTCTCCTGTTTAGCTTTTAGTTCTTCTAGCTCCTTTCTATGAATCTCAAACTATGCTTTTACTTCTTCATGAGTTGAGGATTCATAATTTTCCTAACGAATCACATGATCATTGAACTCATTTTGGCTACCCTCCATTCTTTGATCATATTCTTGTTGACATCTGAGTCGTTCAGCTTCAAATTTAGCATCAAACTCTACCTATTTCTGAGGATTATAAAAAGGGTTTCTTTATTCTTCAGGGGTACAAGGTTTTGTGCTTGAATTATCTCTCCATGTATCATAATGATCATATGTTTCACAATATGGTCTTAATGCTTTTTCTTTGTTCGTCATGCACATATCCTCATTTATCCTTTTACCCTTATCAACCTTATCATCCTTGTGTGTCCACTTACTATTACCAGTAGGACCTCTAGTAGAACCTCCCTTATATTGAGATCTTCTACCATTCATGTTTGAAGAGATGCAATGTTTTTTGTCAAAGTCACCACTCACTTTCTTAAAGTGGGAAAGAGTTTGCTATTTCTTATTCCCATTGGAGTCTATATAGGATTTCTGACTCTATGACTAAGGCATTAGTTCTAAGTTGATTCCCCAGCAGAGTCGCCAATTTGTTGGCTCTCAAAAATGCAGGTAAAATACCTCAATATGTTACCAATCTCTTGGTACATTTTAGGGTAACAGACAAGGCCAAATGGTTTAGACCTTCTACTCTTTAGGTATTGCTAGACCTAGGTGGGTGTACCTATATGAGTGAGGCAGACTTGACTTGTGATTATCTCTTTTGAAGTGTTTTTTTCCCACAATGGTAGATGGGAGTGGACAACTAAAACTTCATTTGGTATAAATTGTATAGCAATATTAAAACTAAACCCTAATATGTTCAGTTAATAGATGTAAAAAATGAATGAAACTAAATGATGAAAAATGTAGAGACTAGTGCCTTTTTGGGTATGCGAAGTCAAATGAAATCCAAATGAGAAACTTCTTTCTAGAAAACATTCAAATTGTTCGGCATATATTTTAGTTTATAACTTGTATAAACATGCAAGACTATGACTACCAAGTTCTTAATGATCCAGATGAACTTCCCTTATTACTATGATCAAATTAAAAGGATTTAATCTTTTCTTGAAAGAACCAATTAACCAACTACACAAATACAACAAACGTGGACTGATAAACTGAATATAAACTTGTTATATCAATTTAAATAACCAGAAAGCACCAATCTTGGAGACAACTTCAGTAATACTTTCAATGAACACAACAAACAATTCACACAAGAAATATGCCACCACATTAAATGATTTTCATTAATATCTCCATATTCTTAAACATGCATCATAGTCTCATATCTGTGAAACATTGTATTCTATTGTATCCTTCTCCTATTCTATCTTATCTTATATATTCTATTTTTACTTCCCTTTGTTTTGCTACCGAAACAGATATTTATACATCAAAACTCGAAA
This sequence comes from Sequoia sempervirens, assembly GCA_007258455.2. Taxonomy (NCBI): domain Eukaryota; kingdom Viridiplantae; phylum Streptophyta; class Pinopsida; order Cupressales; family Cupressaceae; genus Sequoia; species Sequoia sempervirens. The sequence continues at coordinate 3,934 of VDFB02103950.1, read as the reverse complement.
GGACATGTCCTTTTAGAAATATCATATGTTTCAACAACAACAGATTACAAGATAATCAAGCTCTGTTAAGCCACAAATGAGTTTTAGATAGGTGATCCAAATAATCTCATTGTTCATACATATTTGCATCTCCAACTGCATTCTGGATTGTGATATCCATCTTTATCATCTTCTCATTTTGCTCGCTCGCCTCTTCCAATGTTGTGTCTTCTGCAGTAGCTATCTTCAGGATTTCATGTAGTATTGACTCACTCTCACCTTCCCATATGGTCATTTCTTTTAGTTCCCCTCTATCATCAGAGAATGTAGTCAATGTTTTCTTGGTGGCATTTATCAATCCCTATTCATCCCCTTGCAATTCTTCATAGAAGTTTTGATGTTTATTGATAAAATGATTTGCAGCTTCAATTGCTACACTATTAGAAACATCTCTCTGGTTTGTTTCTTGAAGCTTCTCCATAATTTTTCCATCCATCCTTTCATGTTCTTTTAATGTAGCAAGGGTATGTGAATATTTTCCCTAGAGTTTATTCAACTAAGATGTTAAACTGGCTTGCCTTTTCTTGATTATTGCTACAAGTGCATCATATTCTCCCTGGGAGTAAGCACTTGATCCTTCCCAATGATCTTTTCACTGAGAGCTTTCACCTTGAGTAAGCAGCTTGGTTGACTTCATCGTAACACCTAACAAGTCTTTTAGGCGATCATTTTCTCTCAACATCCTTTCATTATTTGTTTTGTACATTTCTCTCTCCTTAATCAACATCTGAATTTTGGCTTTGTTTTAGTTTTGCAACATTAATTCAAATTTCTATTGTGGCCATAGGATCAACCTCTCCAACCTTTAAATTCATGACATGCTCGAATTCCTTTTCAATGTCAATAACTATTGATTTCCTATGGGGTGGATATAAGGCCCAAATCATTAATGATCCTTCATCTATATTGTATTTAGATCCTACATACACTTCTGTTACCTTTTCTTGGCTAAGCTTGTGTGTAGCATTACTATTTCTTTAAGAAACTATCAAAGATTAGTGTAGAATTGAGATCAAGCCCAGGAAAGATCATGACACTGACATTTTCCAACATTTTCCTCCCCTTTTCAGGGGTCATACCCGTCATCTCCTCATCCACACATCTCCTTAAATCATTCAACAATTTCTCTTCATTACCTGTAGTAATATTATCAACCTTTTCCCTAATCTCTTTTCTTTTTTGTTTATATAAAAATGCTTTAAACTCTGGGGAATTAACAAATTCATCATCTAAAAAAATTGATATGTATTCTACATGGATTACATCTGCCTCTTCATTCTCTTCAGTACTCATTTCTCTGGTAGGGCAAGTATAATGTTGAGTTCTTAATCTAGATATTTTACTTGATTAGTCTTGTGGCATATTATCCTAAGATGCCTCCTCCCCATAAGACAACAACTTTGCAGCCTGCAACCTTTGATTATATCTTTCGACCACCATCTCCGCTTCTTCCTCATCCAAATTCTGAATCATATCATTAAAGTGATAGGGTACATGTTGACACCCTCCAAAATTTATCCTTATTTTAGTAGAATGAATATACCCTTCTAGGTCGAAGTTTTTTCTGGGTGGTCCTCTCTTCATATTGTACTGCAGTAGTTTATCAAGGATCAAATTACATCCTTCCTTGGCCAACATAGTAAAATCACCAAAGCATAATGTACTAGGCATGAAAGCCTACTTCCTAAAGGAACTAAGATTCATAACACTAGAATAATCCATCTGTCTGAGAATTTCCAAATATGCAATTATGTTCGGGACTGTCTTTGGAAAAATGAATGGGGCATCTTCAAACCCATAAACTATAATCATAGTAGCTCCCTCCAAGCAATACCAATCTCCACAATTATGATCAATTGGCCCATTCAAATCCTTTAGCAGAAGAAATCTCTTTATCTCTTCAAATAAAGAATAATCACATGGATGATTGTACAATTTGTACAATGTTTTTACAAAATATTCTTCAAAATGAACAAAACTAGAATTGGAAAACCTACTATCCCAAACAGCAGTCCATAATTGAACAGGTAATGTTGCACCCTCCTTGTCAAATTGAAAGATTCTCATCTCCTGGGGCCACAATCCCAACTCCTGTCCAAAATATAACACTATATGCATCAACAATGAATAATGCCTAAGATAAAAGATAGATGCTCCACCCTTTATTGCCATCAATCCCGAATCAAGCCCCTTAAAAATGCATGAGGCATAGTCAAATGGCCTAGAGTTGTGGTACTGGATATCTGCTAAAATTAGCATAGGCACAATTGACATATATTCTGAGACATTCATTCCCAATTCATTCCCAATACCTGGCCCACTGAGAAATAAGTGTACTTCATATAAGGTTCAAATAGGTCAACATGAAAAGGAGGTCCATCAGTATCCTGTAAAGGAATTTGTTTCTGACCTTGTCTAATCCTGTGACTTGGCAACCTCCAACCCTTATAAATTGTGTCCATTCTCCAAAACTCCTTTTCCAATTCTTCACAAATGATCTTTTCATTGCAAACCCCTTCCAAATTGAAAACCTCCCTTATTGCATCCTCTTATAAATGTATTTTTGGTTTCCTAGATGGGTCACATATTGCTTTGAGTTTTGAATCATAATGAACCGCTAACAATTTTATCAATTCTGCATTTACAAATACATTAGGGCACACCAGTTTTCCCAAATTAAGCTTCCATGGGTTGCATACTAGTTCAAAATGATTTCTCCGATGATAATGAAAATTAAACAATCCATACCCCCTTATTGGAGTCCAAACATCTCCTATGAATTTACATTTATCATCCAATTTATCCATTTTTGCCCTAAGTTGAGTACATCGTCATGCTTTGGGTCCAGAGCTAGGTAACTATTCAATAAGGTCTTGATTTAGTCTTTGCTCGATGCCCTCATGTTCTGTCTCAGTTTTCTCCTTCTTTCCTTTTGGTTGGCTGCTTTCACCATGCTTTCTACCTTTTTATTTTCCTAATTGGGGAGACTCCATTTCCTTAAAATTATAGAAGTTAAAACTAGAGGAGTTAAGGTGTAAGAACTTACTGTATTTGCTTGAAGCCTTCAGACTGAAGGAATTCCCTGGTTCTTTGTTCACCTCTCCAATTCTTCCACTAGCAATTCCACATTGATGTCTCCAATTGAATTCTCCTTGTTATGTTTTGTCGTGCCACTAATCTGTCAACTGAAGGAAGAGTGAAGTATTTTTTTTTGAAACTTACACTGTCACATCAAATGTTTTGTCGGTGAGACATTTTCAAATATGGGGTGATATCCTTTTGCAACGTTCATTAAACCTTTCGTGAAAACATCATTTAGTCTCCCTAACACCCTGAAGTCTTACTGACTATCGCAAATTGAATATCGCTATAATGTCCCACAGTCTCATCAATGTTTAGAGTTTCATCGATAGCTTTCCTCTCGGTCTTATATATATTATTGTGACATTTTGAGTCGGGGAGATGTTCTATATATTATTTTGTTTCTCACCGAGATATATTCTTTGATATGTTTTCTGGTTGCTGAGACATATTTACTTTCTCACCGATGGAATAACACTTCGGCATGACTCTCACACCTCTCTTCAATAAAATTAGTCTTGATGATCATTAATTTATATTGTCGAGCCTTTTACCCACATAATCCTATCGGCATGACATACAAGTCAATAGGACTACATGACTTCATCCCGATACTTATTTAATAGAATCCCTTTATACTTTATCAGCAAGACCAGATGCTTTCGATAAGACTTCATTCTGATGACTTTTAGTCTAGCCGATGTGTCTCCTTGTGCGTCGGTTGGTAAGATATATGTGAGTTCATTATAACTTATTCTAACGATAACTTTCTTGCCAATATGATTTTTCTATCATTGAGAGAATGAATTGTGTC
>VDFB02103949.1:0-17031 GCA_007258455.2 Sequoia sempervirens | reverse complement strand
CCCAACCTTCTTCTAGAACTTCCCATTTGACTTCATTTCTTTTTTGTTAGATTGGCCACACCTGCTAGACCCACATAGTCAAGGAATGACAAGGCCATTGAAGGATTTTTTCACTGTGTCATCCCAACTTGAATAGACCACTTGCTTAGTTGATTTTGTGTGGGTCGCCTCATTAATTACTTCTGTGATCATGTTTTCAATTTTGGCACAAAGTCTCTCTTGGGCCATGTCCTTGCCTTGAAAAATTCTTTTGTTTTGCTCCTTCCAAATCTCCCAGATTATAATGGAGGGGGTGACTATCCATATACTGTCAAAAAATGCTTTTCTACGAGGTTGAGGCCACATGTTAAACCACACCAACAAGTTTGGAGGCAAGGGGCCATGAATGCTTAGCTTGTTCATGAAGTATCTCCAACAATGTACAGCGTAGGGGTAGGCTAGTAGAATGTGATCAACATCCTCATTGTTGCACTTACAGAGTGCACATTATCCAAGCCCCTATATTACCAAGGTAGAAAGCCTGTCCTCTATGAGGATTATCTTTTAGACCACTAACCGCACAAAGAATCTTGCCTTTGGAAGGCAATGCTTTCCCCTAATGAGCTTATTCGGCTAGTTTTGCCTTGCTACCACAATTTCCTTTATTTGGTATCCAAATTTGACAATGCATTCCCTGGTAGATCCACACCATCTGATAATGTCTTCTTGATTTGGCGGGGAGAATATTCTCTCTTTTAGAATTGTAGCAAGGGTATCTTTCTAATCACGAGGAGCATTTATATCTTGCAAGGAGTGTCATTCCCATTTCTGCACTACCTCATGCCAACTTATTCTGCCATAATTGCATACCTTGCTTCCCCAAGTCCTCATTGTATTTGCTTTTATATCTTCCAGATTAGGGTGGCACGCCAATGGTTTGTTGCCACCCCAAGAATCCATCCAAAACAAGGCAGATTGGTCTTTTTCTAACTTCCCATGTGATGTGCTTTGTTATGATGTCTCTACATTCCATCATGTAGTTCCATATTGTTGAACCTCTTGGGGGGTCTTCAGTAGTTAGAATTCGAGTGGGATAGTCTGAGTCCAAATAATTTCTTCTAAGAATCTTTACCCATCTCTGGTCCCCCTTTGCATACATATCCCATACTAGTTTGGCTCCCATAGCCATATTCATTAGCTTTAATTTCTTGATGCTTGCCCTCCACTTCCTTGGGTGTACATACCTCATCCCAAGCAACCAATGGGAACTTGTGTTGATCCCTCGTTCCACTCTAGAAGAATTTTTTGAAAATTTGATTGAGATTATCTTCAACTACTTTTGGAATTTTCAGACAGGCCATTGAGTAGACTGGAATGGCCAAGAGCACTCTGCCTTCACCATCATGAGTCTTCTAGCCAAAGAGAGACATTTGCATTTCCATGTCCCTAGCTTGCTTTTACAATTGTTTATTAAGTTCCCCTAGGAGCATTTCTTGTTGATTCCAATGAACAAAGGAGTTCCCAAAAATCTACCCAGGAAGTTTGCTACTCTTAAACCCAAAATTCTCGCGAGTTCCTTCTGCAGGCTAGGTTTTGTGTTAAGAAAGAAGGCCTCTGATTTTCGCCAATTAATGCTTTAACTTGATGTTATGCAGTATTCATCGAGAAAGTTTTTTATAATCCTGGCCTCCTTTCTTCTTGTCATGCCGAATAGGATAGTGTCATCTGTGAATTGTTGATGTGTCGTTGCTTCTAGGCTGTTGGTCACTAAGACCCCCACCCAGTTCCTAGATTGCCTTAGAGAGTTGATTCCTTTTCCCATAGCCTCTGCCGTAATGATGAATAGAATAGGGGATAGAGGATCGCCTTGCATAAGGCCTCTAGTGGAGGCAAAGAACCCATGCGCTGTGCCATTTACTAAAATAGAGAACTTGGCAGTGGAGACACAACTTCCAATCCAGTTTATCTAATCTTCCATAAAGTCAAATTTCCTTAGAACCTTCACCAAGAATTGTATGTCCACCAAGTCATAAGATTTAAGAATATTGAGTTTGAGAATCATACAGGGGTCCTTTTCCTTTCTGGTTGAGTCTAGAGTTTTGTGGGTTGTAATGATGCCTTCGACAATCGAGCACCCAGGAGCAAAGCCACTCTACTCCTCCAATATTACTTGGTTTAGCACACCTTTTAGTTTGTTGGCTATGATTTTAGTGACCACTTTGTAGACTGTATTGTAGAGTGCAATAGGTTTGAAATCCCCCATTGTTTGTGGATCCTTCTTTAGGGCCAGGAAGGTGTGATTTATTGCTCCCAACATCTCCATTTTTCTTCTCGATTCCTCCACTGCCAACATCAGGTCATCACCCACGGTGTCCCAAAATTTTTGGAAGAAGCCCGTCGAAAAGCCATTCGGGCCTAGAGATTTGTTAGGATTGAGCAGGAAGGTTGCCTGCTTTATTCCTCTTTGTTGATCTTTTGATATACAACCTTGTTTTTCTCTTCACCTATTACATTTGGAATGTAGCTCAAGAGTTTGTCCCATGCATTCCTATTCTCTAGAGCTTCTTTGGTTAGAATTATCTTGAAGAAGCTTACTACTCCATCGTTTACTTCTTCCATAGATTCAGCTTCTGATCCATCCTCCCTCCTGATCATCGTTATTCTATTTTTTCTCCTGTTTGCCACTGTTGTTATGTGGAAGTACTTGGTATTCCTGTCACCTTCCTTTAGCCATATTTCTCTTGACTTTTGCTTCCAAAAGCATTCCTCCATTCTCAAAATTTTCACCAGCTCCTCTTTCAATGTTTTTTCCACCTCAAAGTCATCGCTCGCCATCCCATTCAAGATGATGTGCTCATTGAGTGTAGTTAATTCTTGTTCCACCTTTCCTTTTCTTGGAAAATGTTTTTGAAATGTGCTTTATTCCACTCCTTTAGCTTGGATTTCACGAAACTCAAATCTTTTGCTAATCCTATATAAATGGGAGTGGTTCTGCATTCTTGGCTCCTCCCACCATTCAGCTATTAGGGTCGGCAACTTGTTGTCCCTGAGCCACATGTTTTCAAATTTATAGGGACACCCTTTTGGAGATGCACCAGGCTATATGGAAAGCTAGACTAGAAAGTGATCTGAACCAGTGAAGGGAAAAATCAAGGCTTCTTGCAAATCATTCTGCTTGCCTTAGTCCCCATAAAGGAAGAAACGATTTAATCTCTCTGCAATGCTGGTGAAGATTATTTATAATTTATTATATATTATATGTAATATTAATTATGCGAAAGGTGCTCCCTCTATGAAAGAGGTGACCTGTAAAAGCTTATAGATGGCTATCTTGCATCCATATCAATGCAAGACAATTAAATGAATCTCAACTGCTCATCATTTTTCACCAATGTTTTCAACTATTTTTTGCCGTTTTTGGCTGCTTTCCCCACGCTATTGGTTTCCACTCCTCCAAACTCTTCCTCCCTGGTATTGACCTTTCACTTCTCCAAATTGGCAAGCTGCACCCTAAAAATAAGGTTTCGATGAAGGTTTTAGAGTATGTTTATTAAAATGAAAATTACCGCCAAGATCATAATAATGAGCACATTCGCCAAATTGCAGAAGTGAAAGGTCAATACCAGGGAGGAAGAGTTTGAGTGAAAACCAATAGCAGCGAGAAAATAGCCAGAAACGGTGAAAAACAACCCAAAAAATGGCAAAAAATGATGAACGACTAAGATTCATTTAATCGTCTTGCATTGATACGGATGTAAGATAGCCATCGATTTGCTTTTACAAGTTGCCTCGTTCATAGAGGGAAAGTCTTCGGTGTAATTAAAAATAGAGAGAACGCCTTCGACATAATTAAAATTAAAAAAAACTCTATAATATTAATGTTTTTTCAAATTTAAACGACGCTTACAAAAAAATTAAATTTAATATCAGCATGGCAAAGCCGATTCAGCCTATTGGACCCCTTCACGGAAAATCACATTGTACTATGGTAAACCTGATTTGAAAGGGAAAAGAAAAGATAATTAAAAAAGCTTTCAAAAATCTTACTTTTGGTAAGTATAAAGTTAAAAATTAGATTTTCTACCCATCTACATTATAGTACGGCGTGCCATTCAAAAATCATGATCTGAACAAAAAAGACTGCAAATAACAGTTTCAAAATCCAAACAATTTTTCCATTGGCAGAATCAGAATCCAGAACTGTCACCTGAAATAGGTATATAATACAAATCAACCAGTGAGCTAGAAATGTAGTTTGCACCTAGACATCATCACAGACATCTACTATATGATGAACCCCTATCGAATGAAAATAGTTTGTCACGTCAAGAAAAGGAAGCCACAGTGGAAAGCATGTAACATCTCCAAAGTGGTATTGAATTTCCACATATCCTTGTGAATTGCCAGGCATGTGGGAACTTCCTGTACTTAAAACAAATTTCCAATTTCATTACAGTCACTAATTGGTTTTTCACAACAATAGTCTTAGTACAAAATAGAATAGGCCTATATATTCGAGCAAATGAATGAAAACCAAGTTTAGACCTTATGTGGACTAATAAGAAATCTAAAAACCAGTTATAATTGAAATATTGGTGATGTTACTGTATGCACTCTTGCTACTGCATAGACCTGATTAATAATAATTCTAAAATCTGTGACCTGAACCTATTAATTGAATTCTAAATCATTGTACAACTTTCAACTGACTTTTGTCAGATGCTCTCAGGGGGCACATTTGAATAAACTTATGGATAGTTGGATGGTGATAGCCCTCTAACCAAAGGGGACCCATCAAATTACACCTTTAATACAATGTTTATAAGCTCTCAGTGGAAAAGTCATGACAAGTGTGTACTTGTTCTTGAGAAATTTGGTGTAGTGGTGGCAGAGGTGTCAGGTAAGGAACGGTGCAGTTTCATACTCTGGTAAAAAGGGAATGATAGGTATTGCTAACAGCTATTAAGCTTTATCCTGGTAACATACACTTTCCCACTTGAAATTCCTTGTACTGAATAGGGGAAACGACTCAGTACTTGAGCATGTTCCAATTTCTTCAAATCTACATCAGATATTTAGTCCTGAGGGGTCTTATGTCACCTAAAGAGGCCAAAGGTCTCCACCCATCCATATAGCTCATCTTTTAGGGAGGCAGTATCCAAGGAGCCAACACCCATCACACGAGAACCTGCTAAAACTCCTTCATATCCATTTCTAACAGATGGTGGCTAAACCTCCTTTCCCAACCGAAAAGGAAAAATCTCAAAATGGATATTCCAACTGGCTTCCAATTTTGTTTTGGGGAAATTGCATACAGGCTTTGGATTCTAGGATAAAATCTTTGTTACATGCTCCAAAGGAGCTCATCCGGGACCAAAAATGGTAAGAACATGGATGTACGACCAATGGAAGCCGACAATAATGATGCAAGTAAATCATGCCAAAAGCATACTCGTGGCAGTATTTGCTGCCTCTAGTAAAATAAAAGCAATATCCCAAGGAGAGCATAGGTTTATCGATAGGACAAGGCTTTTCATCTGACCACACTCAGCCTAATGTAGGTCTTCCTCGTACAGTTCTGGTATGGCTGTGATTTCCTTACAAGTAAGTTTTGGGAAGAATTACGCCTGAAAGAATAAGCACCTCCCTAGGTGAGCAATAAATGTATTGAGGCTTATAACTCACTCTCAACCTAGTAGTTCTCAGCTATGCCAAAAATTGACTTAGATGTTTTAGAACAGCCTCCCCTAAACAGCATGTTCTTATAACTAGGAGGCATCAAGTGGGAAGAACCAAAAGACGAGAACATCCTGTCCAGGTACATGCCACAAAAACATAAGAGAACATTGTCCAGGGAGAATCAAGGCCTCAAGAACCTTAAGCTGAAATTTTACATTCTAGCAACACCCCAAGATCAATTAGCAGAGGTTTAGACAAAGGCAAAGGAAGGTATATGTCAAAAATCCCAAACAACCACATGACAACATGGTAATTCTTCCAATCTCCAACTCCTTTCAAATGCTAGATTCTTTAGTACTAAAGGGCAATGGACTAGAGGTATTTTTTATTAGTAATTAGTCTGGTTATCCCAATGTCTAATTCACCAAAATGGATTCCTGAAAGTCTGAATGAAACCAATTGATAATTCTGTGTAAATTTAAGTTATTCAGATACATATATACATTCATAGAGTTTCCAAATTACATATTTAGAGACAGTAATGATGAATTAAAAGGGTAACATGGAAATCAGAAACTATGACAACAAACGAGCAAGATTTACCCTGGAGAAACCCCATTAGACCAAAACTCAAGCAAGGGAGATTGTACCTCCATCCACTAAGATTTTCCTTTACAGAATCCCACGTGAGTAGAAGTTTTGGAATAATTGACATTGCATTTCATTCCATTAAGATTTATCTTGGGGAAATCCAAGTGTGAATAACAGTTCCAGTAAGTGCAGTTGCAAGGTTACAAGCTCAAAAGTCCATTGTGGCTGGTTTCAGACATCTAGAACAACCAATTAGCTTGTTGTACACTATTCAAAATGGTCTCGGGCAATACTAATTCCCTGCTAAATTCAATTCTAGATGATGTCCAAGCATGCCAATTACATGTAGTTATCATACGAACATGTACATAAACTAACACGCAAATTCTGAACACATGAAAAGGAAACAGAAAACAATATTGCTTTATGAAATTCAACACAAGTTCTGAATACTTGAAAAATAAATGGAAAATGATATTGAAGTGTTTTGTCCACTCAAGTGACGGTTTTTATTCTCTTTTATCAATTACATTGACAAATATGGCCAGGGATTGCCAAGGGCAAAACATGTAGTGAGCTATGGTATCAGAAACAGATGGAAAGGACGAAAAGGATTCATTTCGTATTCTGAAGGGCGAAATGAGGTTTCCTTTCATACGGCCGTTTTTAAGGGTATTTAGTGGGTTCTGCTGAAATTTTTTAGAAATTTTTTAAAGCTGATTATGCCATGAATTTAATTGTGCAGTTCAGCTTAAAAGTTTATGCTCCAAAATTTAAGGAATGAACTGCAATATTGACAAAAAAATTAATTAATAAAGATATTTTTCTCTTTTTTTCTGACAGAAATCTAAAACTTCAGATGATTGACAAGTGGAGAAATTTTTTTCAAGTTGTAGGGGCAATTTCTAATCCCACCCCAATTTCAGCCTTCAAATCTGAAGTCCTAAAAGATAGGGGCTACTATTTAGAAAAAAATACCAATTATTTTTATAGCATAATTTTTTTGCTTCATGAAACCTCTTGCTCCATGAAAATAGGTAGGCCCCATGAGACCACTCCCTAAGCCTGCTCTGCTGTTTCTCGCCGTTTCAATGAACAAAGTTTGATGTTGATGAAATTATCGCAGACGTCAAACTTTGGCGGAGGTCGACCTCCCGGGTAGACCTCCACACTTGAGGAACTTCTGCTTGCACATTACCCTGTTCCTCAACGTTAGTTTCAACATTTTGCCTCTGCAATGCATTTGAAACTGGCATGGAATTCCGAGTGAAAACATCATAATCAATAGCTTCTATATTACGAGCATTAACAGCATCACCAGTGTTATTATTTTGCATATTAATACTCCTCTGTATACCCCCTATCGACTGTGGCAGTGAACTGAAATTTCTCCTGGCTGCCTGCAAATTACCATCATTTGAGCTTGGATCATTCACCATGCATTCCTGTAGGGGACCATTATGCAGCTGGGAATGGACTTCTAAAGGCAGCGATGAAGCATCTAAAGGCTGCGTTGAAAATTGGAAAGATGGTGTGGGATGTATGGGAGCTTGTGTGGAGGTATGAACTGAATTTTCAAAAGTCAGCGTGGGCATTTGAAGAAATTGCGTGGGAGGCAAAACACCATGCAATGGAGAATGGACAGCATAACTTGAAGTTTGCGTAGACTGTGAAGATTTACCTGATATGTTTGGCGATAAACAAAGCTCACGCGGGGGAGGTGAAATTTGTTTGCTGCGTAGAATATCCTTTGGCCAAAACAGGCTGCGATGAGAAGGCAGGGGCGGGTAGCTTGCAAAATCTCATTGGATTCGATATCTGAGGGTTGCGTGGGATTTGAATGTCCCCTGGAAGACTGCGTAAGAGTTTTAGATTGCAGAGAGTATTCAAAACTAAAAGGCAGCGAATGTACCTCATGCGATGGGAGCGCTGTATGTTGAGAGGGCAGCGTCGAATTTATGTGTGAATGTGTTACCTCATGTGTTGGCAAAGAAGCTTCCTGCGTTGGCAGCGGTGGAAAATATTCATTTAATGGTAACGATGGCAGAGAGTTTGACTGAATACCCATGCCATAATCCGAATCTAAAGACTTTGTCATATGTGAACTGTGTGCAGACCTCTGGGCGTGAGATACACAACCATCCATTCGACCTTGGTCAATTTGAGTGTGAATTTGAGTGTGCTGTTGAGGCATATTTGAAATTAATTTTGGATGTGAAAACTGCACATTACAACCATCATCAATAGATACATATTCTTTCGTTGATGACCCTGATTGTCGAAACTTAGAAACGCCTTTCCATTGAATACCACATCTCTGCTGAGAAATAGTTTATTTGCAACTGGATTTCACAACCTGAAATCATACTGATCTTCTCCATGCCCGACAAAAATACATCGCTCAAATTTAAAGTCTAGCTTCGTTCGCTTCTCTTTCAGAACATGTACGAAAGCTTCGCAGCGAAACACCCTCAAATGTTTGTACTAAATTCGCCTTCCAATCCATCTTTCCTTTGGAGAATCAAAATCCAATCTAGAAGAGGGGCTGCGATTAATCAAATACACTGCTGTATTAACCGCCTCCGTCCAAAACTCTTTGCCCAAACCTGCATTAGAGAGCATGCTTCGAACCCTCTCAAGAATTGTGCGATTCAACCTCTCTGCTACACCATTCTTTTGAGGCTTGAATGGTACAACTTTAATACGCTGAATACCATCATTTGCGCAATAACCATCAAACTTCGAAGAACAAAATTCACCCCCTCTTCTATTTTCAAACATTTAATCTTGTTCCCCATTTGGTTTTCAACAATAGCTTTAAAAATCTTGAATTTGGTAAAACACTTCTAGTTTTCTATTGGGCATGTAAATCCATACCTTTCAAGTGCAATCATCAATAAGAGTAACAAAATAATTAGCTCCTCCATACGAGGTTACCTCTGTAAGACCGAACACGTCGAAGTGCACAAGCTCCAAAGGCATTGTCTTTTTGTCATGTCTGGTCTTTGAAAAACTAATCTGCCTCTATTTGCCATATAGAAAAAAAATGTTCACATAGGTCCAAATCCATAGATTTTAAACTTGAAAAATGATCTCTTTTGAGCAAGACTTCAAGCCCCTTCTTGCTCATGTGCACGAGCTTTCTATGCCAGTTCTGCTTTGTTGTCTGCAAGTGTCATCACTGCTCCCACTTTAGCGGGACTATCTAGCACATATAATGTGCCCAATTTGTTGCCTCTTGCAACCACTAATGCTCCTTTGATCACCTTCCATTTGTTTGACTCAAAGGTGACACTACATCCTTGAGCATTTAGCTATCCCATAAAAAATAGATTTCTTTTTAACTTTGGAACGCGTCTTACATTACATAATAACCATTTGTTTTTCATTTTTTAACTTCAACATCACATCACCTTTGCCAATAATTTCACATGCCTTGTTATCACCAAGATCTACTTTACCAAATTTACCTTCTTGATTGTTTTGGAAGGCATCCCAACATGAGGTTGTGTGAAAGGATGCACTAGAATCCAACACCCACAAATCTTCTGTAGTTTCACCCGTTGACAAAACTAGAACACCTTCATCCTTTTCATATGTGATGTTCACTTCGCTACCCTTTGATTGATTTTGCACCTTTTTGTATGACCAACAATTCTTCTTTGTATGGCCTTCTTTTCCGCAAAACCAACAACCTCCATTTCTACCCCTTGACATTGATCTCCTTACTAATTTTGATCTTCTTCTATTGTTATTTTTGCCCCATTCTTGGTTTCTACCTCTATTGCCAAAAATAAAAGCATCATTAGATGCAGTTCCTTGATTTTTCCTTTGCATATCTTGACTGAGAAGAGTTGCATTAACGTTATCAAACTTAAGTTTTGATTTCCCGGATACGGAGGTGTTGATTGCCATCACAACACCTTCCCAACTATTCAAAAGAGAACACATGTTCAACAAGACAACTTTGATTTCATCATCCAAATTGATACTTATCAAAACCAATTGACTGATTAAAGTATTAAATTTGTTCAAATGATTTGACATAATCCTGCCTTCCTTCATTTTCAAATTATATAGTTTTTTCATGAGATAAACTTTATTGGAGGCCAAAGCCATCTCGTACATGTTCGTCAAATTTTCCCACAACTCTTTTGAATTCTTTTCTGTTGTGACATTGAAAAGAACATTGCTGGATAAAGAAAGAATAATTGTGGCTCTTGCTTTCTTGTCTAGTATTTCCCAGTCTTCATCTGACATTGCAGTCAGTTTCTTCGCTTTTCCTTTCGAAGCAAAAGATCACCTCTAATCAACAAAGACTCCATCTGCACTTTCCACAATCCAAAGTTCCGCCCCGCGAACTTCTCTATCTTCCATTTATCTGCTTTCTCCATTTCCCAAAATGATCACAATTCCCAAACATTAATTACGCCAAGCTCTGATACCAATTGTTGATGAATTTATCACAGATGAAATGAAAAAAGATTGTAGAAAATAAAATCAGAATTGAAAACAACAAACAAACATGAGAACACAAAGATTTATAGTGGTTCATCAATTTGGCTGCGAACTTCTCTATCTTCCATTTATCTGCTTTCTCCATTTCCCAAAATGATCACAATTCCCGAACATCAATTATGCCAAGCTCTGATACCAATTGTTGATGAATTTATCACAGATGAAATGAAAAAAGATTGTAGAAAATAAAATCAGAATTGAAAACAACAAACAAACATGAGAACACAAAGATATATAGTGGTTCATCAATTTGACTGCATCCACTTTTAAGCAAGGCAATTCTCATTAATCTTTTTTAATGTTCAAATACAAGTTACATCAACATAATAATGATCAATTACATTATCCAATATGGATAAATCTTCGAAAAGAAAAAGGAATATGAAGAGACAATTATGCAATTGGAAGGAAAAAACAAAGTGCCTATTGGAGTCAACACCCAACATTTGATACAGTATAAATTTTGTTCAAGCTGACAAAAGATTGTCAAATTTGAGGATTGAAGTTATGGGCGAGAATATGAGGTGGAGAGAGTGTAGGGTAGTCATTGATTGCCACCGGTAGATAGTGGTAGCAATGTTTGCTATCATTCTGCTTTCAAATCTATGCTTTTAAATGCAAAGTTTCTCCATTTTTTTTTTTGACACAATTAGAAATGCTATATATTTATTTTATAAGATTTTTCTTTTTATGAAATCTTTTATTTTTAAAGTTAACATTTATAATTATATTCTGTAATTTTTTCTTTTTTGTGAATTAATTTAGAAAATTGTTTTAAATTTATTATTTATTTTTTACTTTTATAAATTATGTTTTGTATTTGATAAATTTTAATTTTAATTTATAGCTATTTATGTGGAATAAATATTTATGATAAATATAAATTCTTGAAAATGTATATGTATATAAAATCTGTTTCTAACTTTAAATATTCTTTCGTTGCAGTTTCCATTTCTTTTTTTTATAACATAGGTAGTAAGTTACTAAAATTTGATGACATATTCTACCTATCATGAAATTATAGACAAAACATTTGGTCCTCAAAACATATGTCAATTAAATGAAGTCTTCTACAGAGACATCTCAAAAACCAATGACCTCCTTCATACCTTTAATTACAACTACATTACAACTGACCACATAACTAATTATGTTCATTATCCTTCACATATCTACAAAAAAGAAAGTGAATGCTCCTCACAAAGGTATTTTCCCTTAGACGAGATGGAAAGCATGCAATGGATCCTCAAAAAATGAGGCACCAATCCACAGGTTTATGGGAGCATATCCAGGACCCAAAACTCTTAGGGTGTGGGTACAAGAAATATAGAACTCAACATGTTAAGTCAACACATAGATGATGCCCAGTAGATACTCTATAGTTGTTTTCTCTACCCAACACAAACAAAGGTAAATATTTCAATGGGGGGCCTAGTTAATGAAGAAATCTAGCTTATTCATGAAATTTGGTCACCAATCTTCAACCCTAGTAAGGATCGACCCAACACCATATTGTGGGTCTATCTCCATTTCTGAGCAAGTACCATCACGAAACCAATCTTGAAGAAAATATGAGTACTATTTGGAGAGTATATTGCTCCCTCAGACAAGTGTGAATTATGCATGAATATTAATAAATATTGACCTTGGAAAAATGTTGGCTTGACTAAATCATCTTGAAAATGGGTAATCATTGAATGAGAACAGGCTCTTGAATATAAAAATATCACTTTCTACTATAAAATTTGTCACGACTCACAATACATCCTGCTAAGGTATGCCCCACACAAGAGCAACAAACCCCATTAGGTAATGGGTAAAAAGAAAAATGTTACACACTTAGAAATTGAAAATACAATTACAAAGCCACCCAAAAGCTATCAATAAGCCAACTCTTCCAAAAACCAAATTCCAGTAAGCATACTCAAGGCATCAAAAGGTTTTTGGAAATTAACAAAGCAAATCTCCCTGGGAATACAATTTGAAGTGCTTGTTGACTCGGTATCAAGAGATACAGAAGAAATCCTAGCAACCCAATCATAGAGTTTGTGAATAATGTAGTTCTAACCAAAGCCAAGCCTGCAAAAGAATAAGCTATACTTACTATAACCAAAACAAATAATTGCAATCCACATTAATGATTCACCCTATGAAAACTTCAAGCAAAGAGAAAACAAAAAGGTAATGTGAGGTTCCATCTCCAAATCTAGGTTCCCAAGCTAGTATAATTTACAAAAAGAGAAAATAGGAAAGGGAATAACATAGATTCACAAGAAGAATACAACATCAATATAACAACAAAAAATATTGCGATTTGGGCCACTAAAGCCACAACTCAATTAGAAATCCAAAGATGACAACACAAATTTCCCCAAAGCTAAGAAATTTTAAGAAGCAAAAGGATCTAGTCCCCATGCTAATCTTGATGTGGATTCTCATATAATATAAGGGAACTAGGGTGTCCAACACATGCCTCTTTCTAAAAAATTCAATCAATTTTGAACACAAAAATATGATTCTCCTTTAGGAAACCTTTCTATCAGGAGCCAATAAACCAATCAAATTTGTTGGCATATGGAGAGGTAAGAAAACCATTTGGTCCATTGGGACTTGGCAAGGTATACTCAAGTCTATCCTCACATTGTCTACCTTGGGGCCAAGTGATGCTAACTTATTATATGATGACCTTGAAGAAACTTGCTACATCCTCAAATTGTATATCCCCTTTTATGGGAACAATTGAATTCATATGATAAATTAGCTGAACTCTTGGATGCTTAACTACTAGCACCAATAGACATTATCATGGTTGATTTGAATACCATCTCTATGAGAAATTTAAAAGGGGTGTAGGATTTAATTTTAAAACAATAGAGACCCTCAATAATATAGATCTCAACAAGCCTCTAATAACAAAGGTTTAAGCACTTTGAGCAAGAGAAGAAAAGGGAAACATTAAAAGCAAAAAAACTAGAGCTATTCTTTTTGTTCAGGAATTGAATTCAACAACATCGTACTATTGAGGCATTAGCATATGACAACAACCTTTTAGGTCATTGTCCAATTCTCCTTTCAATCTCTCTCATTTTCTCAAAAGATCATTGATCACAATTCAAGTTTGAACAAAATATGGTTAACTCATCTAGAATTCATTAATAAGCTCAATGAAAGGTGGATTAGTGCCCCAATTCGACTATGTTCAATTGAGCTTGAATTCTAGCCCCCTTATTTATTTTAGCTTCCAAAGATATGCTTAAACGACTTCCTCCTAAGAGGGATGATGATCATGCCATACAACTAGTTCCAGGGAGCCAACCACTCAACTTTAGGCCTTATAGGTACCCATATATATAAAAAATTGAGATTAAAAATATTGTTGAGGAGATGCTAGAGGTAGGAATTATCAAGTATAGCCAAAGTGCTTACTCCTCGCCCATGGTGATGGTGTGTACGATGGATGAAACTTGGTGCATGTGTCTAGAATATAGAGTTCTCAATGTATACACCAACAAAGATAAGTTTCTTATCCCAATCATTGATGATTCACTAGATGAATTGAATGGAGCTATGTATTTTACAAAGTTAGATCTTTGATTAGGTTATCGCCAAATTTGAATAAAGGAAGAAGATATTTGTAAGACAACATTTATGATCCATGAGGATCATTATGAGTTTTTTGTGATGCCATTTGGTCTTACCAATGCACCATCTACATTTTAAAGTTTGATGAACTCCATATTTAAGAAAAAAATGAAGAAGTGCGTATTAATGTTCTTTGGTGATATATTGATTTATAGAAAAAAATCAAAAGAACACTTGCAACATTAATATATCAAACATTACAAGTTCTCGAAGATCATCAACTCTATGCTAATCCATCTAAGTGTGTTTTTAGTCTCAATGAGGTGGCTCAGTATTTGGGACACATAGTTTTGCATGGAGTAAATGCATATCCTAAAAAAATGAAGGCTATCATGGAATGCCCAGTTCCCAAAACCATTAAGAAATTGAGGGGTTTCTTGGGATTCACTGGATACTATAGAATATTTGTGAAGAATTATGGTTGTATAGAATCACCCCTCACAACTTTATTGAAGAAGGATTATTTTCATTAGAATGTTCATCCACTAATGCAATATTTTAAAGATTGAAGGAGACTATGTGTACGAATCCAATGCTTTCCACTCCAAACTTTGCCAAGGAATTTATTGTAGAAAGTGGTGATTCAAGAAATGGTATAGGAGAAGTTATCATGCAATAGGATCAACCCATTGCTTTTGAGAGTCATCAATTAAAGGGTAAGAATCAACTCAAACCTATTTATGAGAAGGAAATATTATTTATTCTTCATCTAGTAAAACAATGGAGGCCTTATCTAATGGGTAGACACTTCAAGGTTAAGATAGATCATGATAGCCTAAAATGTTTTTGGAACATATATTATCTTCTGAAGAGCAACAAAAATGGGTCACTAAGATGTTTGGATATGAGTTTGAAATTGTATATAAGAAAGGGAAGGAAAATATTATGGTAGATGCACTATCTCTAGGAAAGATGAGAAAGATGAAGCTTTATTGTGTTTCATTTAAATATTACAAGAATATTGGGTAGTAGAAGCCAAAGTAGAGTGGAAAAATGATGTTGCTACAAGTAATCTCATTCAACAATTATAAAGTGATCCTAGTAATTCAGATAATTTTTGTTGGAAGATAGATGACTTGTGGTATAAAGAACTATTGTATCTTTGCAAAAATTCCTCTTAAAAAAAAGATTCTCATAGAGCTTCACGAGTCTCTAGTTGGTGGTCATTCAAGATTTTTGAAGGCATATCATCAAGTGAAGAAAGGATTAGACTTTTGGGGAGGACTAAAAGGGGATGTTCAAAAATTTGTGGTAGAATGTTTGGTTTGTCAAAGAAATAAAGGGGAGACAAGCAAGATACTTGGTCTCTTACAACCCTTAGTTATTCCTAGACAACATTGGGAAGAGGTCTCCATGGACTTCATCATAGGGCTTCCAAGATCTAATGGTAAGAATGTCATCATGGTAGTAGTGGATCACCTCAAATATGCACATTTTATTGAATTATCATATCCTTATACAAAAAGTACAATGGAAAAAGTATTTTTGGACAATATTCGAATGCTACATGGTATACCTAAGGTTATTATCAATAACTGTGATCCTATCTTTACAAGTAACTTTTGCACATAATTATTCTCATGTTTTGGTACTCAATTGGCTCATAGTTCTTCATACCATCCTTAATCTGATAGGACAACTAAGGTTGTTAAGAATTTTTTGGAAGGATATATATAAATTTAGGCACACTCCTATGCATTTCGCCCATCCCATCTTTGCTAAGTATATGTTGACAAAATAGTATCATTTTGTGCAACAAGAGCATCCACATTTCAAGAAGAATGGCTACCACTAGAATGGTTGTATAACACTTCATTTTCTGTAACATGCCCATTGTTCTACCCATCATTTTTACTATGTTTTACTCACTAGTGAAAGTTTATGCTTCTAACATTATGAGCAATAATTTTTTACATTTTCATAAGATTAACACGATGCACATTTGAAACATAACCATTTCAAACTTTCCCATTGCATAACAAAGAATCATTTCAATAATTCAAGTAACGATTTACATACATAATTTTATGATAATATTTCACATTTACAATTTCTCAATAAGAGTAGAGATACATCTTTACATTCATAGCTTCCATGAGCTCAATGATAAAGATATATCAACAAAACAAAAGGTCTAGATGTCCCCAATGTTTGTGCATACCTCCTGGATGTCCCCATCATTGGTCCATACATTCTAGGTGTCCCCAAACTGGTGCTACATCCTCAAATCCTAGTTGCCAACTGTATGAGGGAGAGCATCACTCAAGCGCTTTTTCATCAACCATGGACTTACTGTAGTCCATTGCACATCTACCTAACTGGTAAGATGGCCCTACCCTTTGAAGAAGAGATTGGTTTGGTAACCCCATAATCTTGACCTTCCTGAGCATAGTGTTGTGTCTTACATATCTAAAGCTACCATAAATTAGCTACAACATACATGTATGACTTCCCTGCCTAGAATGTAATCATTGACCATAGTGAATTGATAGTGTAAACAATGGCTACTTACACTACTTTGGTCAAAGAATTCAACACATAGTACTTTGAGAGTCATCTTTCCACCCACCCTTTAGCTCGATTTGGTATTGACTATAGACATAACACACATTCAATCTAAGG
>VDFB02103948.1:0-74019 GCA_007258455.2 Sequoia sempervirens | reverse complement strand
TAATCTAAACATTGAGTGTATGTTCTAGGATCTAGTTCAATCCCTCTGATTTCCACTGGTATTGAACAATAGAAAACATATCAGTCAGACTCTCCTAATGTCAAGGGTCATTAATAACATCACAGACCACATCTTAGAACTACGTCAGCTCACACAACCCTATCACCCCCTAGAGGGCACCTGTGTTTTTGCCTTTTTTCAGGTCTTAACCAAAGTCGAATCCTCCACTTTTGGCTAGTAATCCCTAGTAGTTATATGGTGAGTATCTTGGGGGTAGACTCTTCCCTCCCCTTGCACTATGAATATGATAATGTTCGAGAACTGACTCGATTGGCTACTACACTTAAAGTTCTTAGTAAGGGTTTATGTTCGGTGTGGCAAATGATAAACTCAGTTAGGAGACCTCCCAACCTTTAGAAAAAAGGCTTTGGGGATGGATATCAATGCACACTACCATTGAATGTGATTTTCATCACAATCACGTTTGATTATAGTGGGTTGGAATACTTGGCTTTAGCCATTCCCACTTAGGTCATTCCTGTAGGGTGATTACTTTTTCCCACTACGGTAGACCTTCTACATGTGCTATTGCAATAAATTGAAAGAGTGAGTCTAGCATTCTAGTCACCCAGTAAAGGGGAGAACATAGGCCTATCACTTTACAATCACAGCATACATGGTGTCCATTAACCTTGTAATTAAAATAGATGCCTAATTTAATCAAAGGAAAACAACTCCAACCCCTACAAACACCATTAGTAGTCTTAGATAATGTCTTTGACAGTGTATAAAACACATGCAAAATAGAAAGAAACAAATCAATTCCCAGAATTTTGAATTCCTATAAATAAGAGTGTATGCGCTAAAAAAAAGACCATATGCACTAAAATATTAAGTATATGCGCCAAAATACTCAATATATGCGCTATTCTGGAAAACAAGGAGAGGGTAGTCAAATTCTTGTATATGCACCAGAAGAGGAGGTATATGTGCTAGAACAGAGCTTGGATGCACCAAAAGAATAGGTATATGTGCTGGAATAGATTTTGGATGTGCCAAAAGTCTCCACCTATGCGCTAAAAGATGTTTCGGGTGCGCTAGATTGAGATTCACGATCAAACCTATTCACGAAAACTTGCCAGAAAATGTTAAAAACGGGGTTCAAGCCCCACGGTGGGCACCAATTTATGTGTGTATGAATAATGTGAATGCATAAACAAATACTACAACACACCAATGAAACATTATATTAGAGAATTCAAATGATAATCAAATCAAAACAACAAACTCCCCAATGGTGTCTCATTGTCCTCTATCTCCAAGGATTCTTTAAGTCATTTTTGCTCTCAGATTGTTTGTGCACATGACTTTCCAAATGACAACCTGAAGAATGAGAGATGCAGGAAATGCAAGAGATATCTCCTACACTACATGATTGCTAAATTTATTGTAGATGATGTGCAAAGATTAATGATGCTACTATGATATTGATAATGAAAATGATATAAAGAAACTACTGCAATTAAGATGTTGCTAATGCAAGTGCCATGATTAATCTACTTGATTCTAAATTGAAAACACTGAAATTATAATTCTAAGATGACAATGCTCTCTAAAATTTTGCGGAGTTTAATTATGCTCAGCTCTCTATCTATTTTTGTTGTAAATGAGGGCCCATTTATAGATTTTCCAAGGCATGAGCTTAGGTGGCAGAAATCAACAGTCTAGATTCGATCTAGAGAATGGACGATTGAAGGTGAAGAGGTTAAAGAGAATCAAGGAGTGTGTTCCATTTAGAAGAACAAACTACCAAGTGTGAAGAAGAACCAAATGGAGATGAAGGCCAAGTGTCTCAATTTGGTTAAAATTTGTTGAGGATAAATGCCAATTTAAATATTAGGAATATTTAATTTGTTGAGACACATGATGAGGTGGAAGTTGAAAAGAAGTTAGTAGAAATGTTCTCAAATTCGAATTAAAAATTCAAATTTAATAAGAGGAGGTTAATTAAATAAAACAAACTAATCAAAGTTCATTTAATTAAGAAATGAAGAAAATGATTTAAGATAGGAAGAATTATAGAAAATGAACTATATAAATAAATTTTTCAATTTATTTATAAGTAGACGAATTAAAGATTATTAATTAAATAGCTTGTATTTAATTAATCATCCAAACCAAATTTAAGTGTATACAACCCTCTACAATTACAAGGATCTAGTTGTAAAAAAACCTTAACACTTCTCAATCATTTTTTTTTAAAACAAAAATACCTCTTAGCTTTTCTTACCTCCTTTACCCTCTACAATTATAAGCCTCTTCTCATACTTGCAACAAATCACCTAGAGCATAAAGCTCTTTGCAGTCACATAACTTCCTCTTCTGAAAAAATATACTAGGGCTCTCTAAGACACCTTCTATTTTCCAAGGTTGTACCATATTCTCTCTCAATCAGTATCTTTAACTTTGTATCCTTATCGACAAACAATT
This sequence comes from Sequoia sempervirens, assembly GCA_007258455.2. Classification (NCBI taxonomy): domain Eukaryota; kingdom Viridiplantae; phylum Streptophyta; class Pinopsida; order Cupressales; family Cupressaceae; genus Sequoia; species Sequoia sempervirens. The sequence goes on along the minus strand of VDFB02103948.1, from coordinate 71,529 downwards.
TATTTATTCTCAATATTTTTCCAATGAGCTTTTCTTTATCTTGATTATTTCTTCTTTTTGTAACAACCCTCTCTCTTAGCTCTGAAAATCTTCACCAGAAAATAAATTCTCTCCACTATTTTAACTTCTCACCTTTCTCAATGGGAAAAACCTTGCTCTAATACCAATTAATGCAATTCAGGACTATGTAAGCACTTTAGGGCAGACAACCCTTGCATCTTACAATAGAAACTCATTCCACATACACATAGCCATTTTCCAATGCAAGAAAAAATCATATTAATTTTATTCATCACAACAATCACAATACAATTTTGATTTACAAACTAAAATCTACAACTACACAATTACATCCATGGATTCTCACCATCTCTCTCACACTTGATCAACTACCTCTTTTGCACAATCACATACATCTCAATCTTCTTTATTTTTTCATTTTCTCTGAATCCTCAATCTCTATTGAAAAAACATCCTCTTAATCTATTTTGTAGCCTCAAAAGAGTCTTTCAATTCCATGTTTAGGCACCCTCATGGCTTCCCTTCCTCACCCTATTATCTTTTTCCCAAGGTAAGCGTTGCATTCTTCTCACACCACCATCCTCCAGCCTAGTGTTCAAATTCTCTTTGTTATCCTCTTTTCCACATTGTCCTCCTCGTCTTATAAATATAGCCATTAAAATATGATATAAACTTTTTTAAAATCTACAACTTCATATGGTGTTTCATTTCTCTACCTTCAAGCTTGGCATTACACCCTTTTCCAATTAAATCTGCCTTAACTTTTTTTTGTAAACAATAATATATTCCTCAACATGTAGTGCTACATATACACATAAATCATAGAATTTTAATTCCTTCTTCAAATCTTCCTTTTTCCCAGCTTGGCATTATTTTTTTGTTGCAAAATGATCAATAAATATCCTTTTTAAATTGTAAATAATATACATCCAATTAGGTATTGGAGATGGTATTTTTCTCCAAGCGAGAATGCATTAATACTCGAAAGTGACTATCAATCCATCAAGATACACCATGGAATTGATGGCATGGACACACCATAACTAAAGTTCACCATCCTTGAAGTACTTAACTAGCCTTCTACTGGACTTCAACTCTTGTTGCACTCCACTTCGTTGTTATTTGGGTACCTCACTACTAAGGATTCCATTTGTAGATTTGTAAGGAAAAAACACATTCACTCCAGTTCAATGCTAGTTCATTCTCATTGATGCATTGTTCCTTTTTCTATTTTTAAATGTCTTTCAACATTCAAAAAGGATGGATGTAGTAGATTTTTTTGATTTTCTTCTTGTTTTGGTTTTCATTGCCTTCCAAAGTATATCTTCGCAGATTTTAAAAAGTAAATCATTACCATACTCTATAACAAATTTAACCTTATGTAGGATTCCTCTATAAAAATATGAATTGATCAAAATTTGTTGCAACATTTTAGATGTTTTTCTCATTTGATAATTGTGCTAGATGATAAAATTGCAAATTAAGAAGAAACACGACAATACATTTTTCCTAGGGTTACAGTGTCTTTGAAAGCTCATTGGAAAAGGCCCTGATAATTGAATTATCTCTGAAGGTAATAGTCATTTCATAATTACACATATTAAATTGCATTTTCCTATAAGTTTCCAAAATCCATATCAATAAATTTAGATATTTAATGCTTTAATACTTGCTACAAATTCTTCCTTTATTTCTTGCTCCAATTAGGATTACACTATAAACATCGATTGCTTTGGTATCTTCATCTCTAAATGGCATCTTCTTCCTTCAAATAATTGAGATCGTCATCCTCTACATGTGTATCCAAATGAAATCTTTTGAACTATGATAAATTTCATTAAGGAAAATATAGCAACATCCTCAAGATTCCTTTTGTTTAGCTACTTCCACCAAGGAGTCCATCTGTAGATTTGTGATGACATGAGAGTTAATGTAAATGGCACATGCTCATTCAACAAAACCAAATCAATAAAAACTTCTTAAGGCAATTAGAAATGAAAATAACGAATGTATTCTATGCTCTATAATTTATTAATTATGCAATGTATTCTATGCTAAGACCAATGTAGCTTAGCCCAAATATCTTGCATTAAATTGATACTCCTCTCCCCATATACATATGTATGCATGCACATACACATGTATATCTATGTACATGTGTTATTTTGATAATATGAACCATGCTTACCTATTTGAAAACATGAGTTGCAAACCTTTCATATCCTCACCCTTTCTTTTATAGGAATATAATATATGATAAAAGTTATGTGATCATATTTGCAAAATTAAAAACTTGTTTGTAATAAAAATTTATCAACTTTCAAATTACTAATGAATTTTAATTATTTATAGGCATCTAAAAGTTAGTTCCAAGTTGGATGTAGTGGAGCAAGCTGTTTACTCATATCGCACATTGGAAATCAGGTAAAGTTTTCCAAGGTGAGTGTTTCTTCTTCAATCTTTAAACTACATTAAATTTCATGTACTAACTTCATTTTTTAAGATTTTTTAAATAAATTATCAAAATGTTATAAGGAATCTAATGGTTTGGTTAATTTTTTAGTTTGATGTCTTATTTTGCATGTTTTTAACTGCTCATTTAATGCAGCTTCCTCTTGTTGGACCAAAGTGTAAAATCTCCAAAAACATTCCTTATCACAAGCCAAAGATTAAAAAAAAACATGAAACTTCTAACTTTTTGGTTTTGCAGGACGATTGTTTAGAAGACAATTTTATAGAATTTTTTTCATTTTTCTATTTACTTTGTCTATTTATGTGTCTTTTCAAACAATTTTTTTAACAAATTAAAATGAATCATACACATTTCAATTTGGTTAATTAAAGAACCACTATTTTTTAATCCTGAAGGAGTGTGTGTATATTCTCTTCTTTTGCACACTTGCATGATCTTGAGAATAAAATACACTATTTCTTCATTTTTATTTTTAGGAGGCCTGTTTGGGGATTTCCTCACCTTAAGGGATGACCTCGACTATGTTTTTTAGTGAGGTATATAAAGGGGGGAGAGAAAAAGTTATACCTTAAAAAGGATCTATCATTGTGTCTGGAAAAGACTTGAGATCCTCGATCTACCGAGACTTGTGAGGTGAAGAGACTAGGAGAGACCCTCCTAGTATCATGCATGTAGACAAGCCCTTATTTCATATATTTCCCCTAGAGAGATTGTAAATAGAATCCTAAGACCTTTGACCATATTCTAGTGTTGCGCAAGGGATGTAGATCTTACCATTAAGTTATTCACCATGTATCATCATTTGTTGAGATAGAAGCTATCCTTGGCTATGGCATTATCCTTCCAAGGTAAGGGATGTAGAGGTGGTACATGACCTTGCATGCCCTAGCTATCCATTGACTTGACAAAGGTATTAGCTTTGCTAGTGGGCCCACACTAGGCCTCCTAAGCTTCAACACCAACATATAAGAATATAGCCAAATTGTGTATAATTTTGAAGGTGTTAATGTTTAATAGTGTCATGTAATACCCAATGTGTCAATTGTTGAAAATTATTTTTAAATTATTTTTCACCTTTTGACAACTATTTGAAAATGAATTGTCATTTTTATTGTAAATCACCTTTTCCTTCTACATATTGTTTCATGAACTATCATATGCTGATAGCATTTGAAAACTAAAACACATTCCAACAAACATTCTCATAAACTTAATCTTTTTAGAGTTGTTAGAATCTTTTTCTCTCTCTCTCCTATCTATTATTTTATTTCATCTGTCTACACTCAACTAATTTATAGTAGAATCTTAAATAAGAGGTATGTGTGGAGTTTATACCTTATACAAAGAGACTAATAACCTTACTATGAGAAGACACCTTCAAGAAGCAATTATCCATTGAAAATTAGTCTCTTGAGTCTCTAAGAGTAAATCAAAGGAGTTACACTTGGTTTAGATAAGTATTGATTTTACTTTGGAGAAAATTTAGTTTGGATATTATGGAGCATCCCTACTACCTTGTTGGAAAGGGACAAGTAAGCATACTACCTTAAGTTACTCTTTGGTAGAATTGAATGACCTAATTTTTCTTTGTTGATCCTACTTCTCGGTAGTTTGGGAACGATGAGTGACCCAGTTTGTTATTTGATCTTGACTTTGGGAAGTTTAGGATGAAATATTTTAAAAATAAACCATATAGATATTATAATCCACTATCCCCTAGCTTGCCTCATCCATCTTTCTCTCTATATGTTGTCCTAAGCAACAAGTCGATAGAGGAATTTTCCAAAAACATGACATGAATGTTTGATACCAAAGGAGAAATGTAAGAGGTCTCATCACCTCTATTTTTATGGAATTTTGGACCTATTATAACATTTGTATCATCATGCAAGTTTCTCTCCTTTATGCACTCTCTCAAATCAATAACCAAAAATCTCAGCACAAATTACAATGATGAAGTCACCAATTGAGGAAGTTTTTGTTATTGCTAAAAAACTAAACAATATATATTTCCTTTGACTCTTTACAACTCTAAATTATGATTTTCTATCATAAATGAAAATAGAGATAATTAGGGCTATTGACATGAGTATAGAAGATGTCAAAAGAGGAAGATATATTCAGGGAAGACACTGGGATTAGGCTATTGTTAGAATCAATACAAAAATAAATTTAGAGAAAATTAATAAATAAATAACACATAGATTTACATGGAAAACTTGGTAGTGTACTAGGAAAAACCATGGACAAAGGTATTGCAATATTTTATTATCTCAAGAAAAATCAACTATTACAACAATCTATAATTTATAACAAAAAACATGACAAAATCCTATAAGATATCCAAATTGTGGAATCCTCTTCAAAGAATAATTTCCATAAATAGAAAGTGTGACTCAATTGCATGATGCGCACATATCATATGATAAAACATAGGTCAAAAATAGTAATTCCCCAAAAAAATCTTCAATGAGGTCTTTTGGCATGGCATGGAGCTACACCTAGCCCCCTATGACCCCCTATCCGTTTAGGCCTTTTAATTTAACTTTCTTCCTTCAACATGCCTAACACATATGATTTACTATTTGATCAATGCTAGATAAATAAAAACTGACTCCACATATCAACATAAGCCATACATTGTGATTGAGACCCTAATGTGAATTAGCAAATGAGAAATAAAATTATTCTTTTTACAAATAAGAATCATGGTCTTAAAAGATAGAATGACTATTTGTAAAGATGGAAAACCTCACAACTAAGGAGAATATTTAGATTTAACATGTAAAAAAGTGGTTATTAATGGCTTAACCAAAATATAAATGAATAAGAAAAAATTGTATTTGTAATATAGAACAATAAATATTGCATCTTTACTACAAAAGACCTGTAAAAATTAAAACAATATAAAGGAATTGTAAAGACAATAGAAATTAACAATAAACATTGTGCAATTATTATTTTTTAGCTAAGATAGACATTGATTGTCTCTTCAAGCTAAAAGATTGATATCGTGTGAAAAAAGAAGATTATATAGTTTAATATATTTTTATAATATAAGAAGTGTGCTTAGCTAAAATTCCCTACTCATCATTGCAGGGCCTCTCTAATGTTTGATTAACTTGGTGCTACTAGGTAGACACACAACTTAGAGGGTGGATTCTTAACTAAATAGTTCATCTTTCGCAAGAGGTTGCATTTAATTATCAACTAGGGACAATTTATAAATTTTAGATAGTGTTGGCATAATATATGCATTCATGGATCCTAGACACGTCCTATATCAATGGAGTATAGGTAATTGCACATGTACAAAAAATTGTAAAGCTTAAAAAAAGAAATGGATTGCTAATTCATAAAATAGGGGAAATAAATATAAATTTCTACCTTATGCTATGGGTACCTAACACTCAATACTGTAATTGTTAACTGCTAAAATCAAACTGTGTTGGTATGTGGCAATTGATCATGCAAATACTGTACACTCGTAACGTATTGTGGGGTTCAAGGCATCACCCTGATTTTTTCTTTTTGTTAATACATCAAGGTTTTCTTGCTAGCACATCAAGGTTTTTTCCCATTGACACGTCAAGGTTTTTTCCTACTAACACGTCAAGGTTTTTTCCTGTTGACACGTCAAGGTTTTCCCATTAACAAGTCAAATGAAAAAAGACCTTGTAAAACCCTAATTCTAGAGGGTTCCAAAAAGCTTGTTATAAGTGGTTGGGATGTATGTTGTAGTGTGTGATTCATGAGATTGTAATATGTTTTGCATTGGATAATAAAATCATTGGGTGGCTGAGTTTCTATGGATGTAGCCCACATTGGGTGAACCACATTAAATTTATGTGTTGATCTCTTTTGTATTACTCTTCATTGTTATTTCTGGGTTATTTAATCTACATATAATTGTTAATGTTTATTGCTCTGATCTGCTTGAATCCTAGCAAACTGTAACTAATTCCTCTAGAGTATAAAACCAACATGAAGCTACATAATTCAATCCAAAACTATAGAATCATATTCATGAATTACAACATGTGTATATAATTGGAAACTACCTTAACTAAATTCAATAATATATCAATTAATCTAACAACGGGAAATGAAGTGGATTAGCAATACCTCAAGTGGCCCTTGCTTGAGTTGTTTCTTCCATACAAGTTGTCAACACCTACCCACTTGACTTAGCAATGCATTATATCAACTAATTCTCTTTATTGCATAAAAACTTTGAACTCTTACATAAAATATGACAAGAATCTATTGAAAATCTCTTATTCAATAACACATATATATTATTGCAATTGGTAACAAAAAAAAAACTGACGACTAGAAACAATGATCAACAACTACTAGCAACTAGATTTAGTCCTCAACAATTGATCCCACCATATAGGGTATGTGAGAAGCCTTATTCCTTTAGGACTGAAAACATATTCATAAAGTATCCATCCACTCTCCCTCAAAGGTAGGGAGAGGACTTAGTCTTAAAACAAAAAATAATAATTATGAAGTAGGAGAATAGAAATTGATTTAGAACTCTATTCCTAACAGTTAACTACCATGACAAAGATTTGTTCCTAAGGATTGTCACGTCATGAGTTAGTCTCGTTCAAAATAGACTCCTTCTCCTCCTAGTAGTCTTATTTGGTGAACAAGAATATGATGTGGTGACTCATGGTTATCATTAAATGATCACCTTCGTTCTCTTTTGAAAATGTTGCACTTTGGCTATTTTGACCTTTCCCCTATAACCATCTACAATCCTTATGCTACGGGTTGGAAAACCTGTTGTTATAGGTTACAATCCTTCTAGTTGCAAGATGCTAGTTTCATCCCTAAGGAATCCATATCATTAACAATAATAATTTAAGCATATAATCATACTAAATCTCATATAAATTCATGCATTCACACATACAAATGTCAACATACCATATTTCCATTTCTACATACTTAAGTTTGCTTTAAAGTGTATGAAAGACATAAAAATATATATAAAGTCTTGGGAGTGTCTATGAAACTTAGCAGATAAAATGATAAAAACATAAATCAATAAAAGAAAACTAGCCATTAAGTGGACCCATCATTTACCCCCAACTAAGTTATTTTCATGTCCTCAAGTAACTTTAAGGATGGAGGTTATATTGTAGGGCCATCTCTATGAAATCTTCCATAGAGTTCACTCCTTTGCTCTGCTTCAAGTAGTAGCCTTTCTGATTGGAGAGCTTTGCTAGCCTTTTATTTTCTACTACTTTTTCTTCCCCTTGTTTCCTCCTTGTCCAGTGTGGTATAGAGAACAAGAGGATAGGAGGATGGAAGGTAAGTGGGAACCAAGTAACCCCATTTCTCATTGTAAATGAAATATATTTATGTGACCCACGAACTATTGTTGTATAATTGTAAACAAAGTGTGGTTCCTTCCTTTTCATTTTTGGTATAATCTCTCCCCATATGACTTGAAAAAAGTTAAAGGCCTAATTGATGGTACCTACTACTAGTTCCTTCATTCTTTTATAATCTCTTTCTTTATATTCCATAATCTTTTTTCTAACTCCCCTGTGATCTAAGAGATCCAACCATTGATCTATCACTATAGTTGGGTCCACTGCCTCCTTCCTTAGCTACAAGGGGATAGATTTCTTTTTCTCATGATATTCCTATAGAAGTTTCCCCATTTGGTGCTTATTTCTAACATAAGAGGCCAACACCCTTATTTGGAGATCCCCTACAAACATCAATGTGTTCCATGCAATTCCATTTAAAAGAATGAAATTGTGTAAATAAAACTCACACAATTCATCCTGCATCTCAGGTGTGGAGTTATGGAAAGTGTAAGAATAAAATTTGTATGTTCATGGCAATGGGTAGGTCACTAATCATCTGACTAAATTGAAAACATAAAAATTTTCCTGCAAAAACAAAGCATAAACCCTAGTAGGTGGTCTGCATTTGATTAGTTGTACTATTTTATCTGCTAGTTCCTCAATTCTTACTTTCAATTTCTTCACCCCTGTTTCTTGCTTCTCAAGTGTTATGGCGTGATTAAATATTATTTCATCTTTATCCCTTTCCCATTCTATTTTTTTGGAGAATCCTTGTGATCTCTTCCATAATTCAACACCTAGTGACACAATATTCGATCTAGTGGGGGTATTTATAGGTTCAATTGAGCTCTATGGCATTGGATCTTTTCCTTCTATTTCCACCATGGCAAGTTGTGCCAATATTTCCATTTTTTACCCAAGCTCAAATTTATGGAGTCTTTCTTCCAACTCCTTGATTCTTGCATCCCTCTTGTTGTCTTTTTACTAATATGGTTTCAATAATTCCTCTAATTATTTAATCCTCTATAAAGCTTCTTGCAACACTTTATTTGTATTCATTTCTTCCAAGAAATTTTTTTCATATTTTTCCAAAAAAAATTATTCTCTCAGCTCACCTGTATACTCAAACCCTTCTGAGACAAGGCTCTTTAAAGTTCTTCTCATCTTTGGCAACAAAAATATCTTTTAAAACAAAGTCAGAAGTGTTGGTAAAATACGACTGCACAATTGGTGTTTTTACTTCATCACTAGGGGAATTCCCCTCTGAGTTTGTATCTATTTCTATCATTGCAACATCTTCTTTTTGCTTTTTGTTTATTCATCTCATGGGCCCCTTCTTCCTTAAGCGATGCGATCTCCTCCTAGATTGTGTGGGATTCTTATGCCCCTTTGCAAGTGCAGAAGTAGAAGCCCCACTCTTTCTTTTCTTTTCTTTTGGTGGCCTCTTACTAGAAGCTAGGGTTTTTTAATTTTTTTCAACCATGGGCTACTTGGCAGAGGCTGCAAGTTGTGTTTCTTGTAGACTCTGCTCTTCTGGTTCCTCCATGATGTGGGTAGATGTTGCAGTAGGGGAAGCAAAGGTCATTTCTCCCTTAGGAGCAACAATAACAGGTTCTTTTATTTCTTGTTCCCGACCCCTATTTTCTTCATTGGGTAATTGAATGATATTGATATTGTTGCAATTTAGAAAATCCTCCCAAGATACATTAGGAAATTGAACCCTAAGGTTCCTTTTCACCAGTAAAGTAACTAAACAAAATGTGATAGTGTTGATTGATTCCTTTTTCTTTTGTACTCTAAAGACATTCTTTTCAATTAATTGTACAAAAAAATGGGAATATTCACATGCCTTCCATGGTGTAAGTGACTAAGCAATTTAAAATGAATTGTTTACAATAGTGATTGTCTTCCATCACATGTTAAGTACCTAATAATATGAGAAGCTATAGAGGATCAAATCCAAGGAAAAGATAAGCATTTGTTACCTTGTGAGGAAGAGTCTGAGTTTTCCACTAGCAAGGAGAATTCATTCCTAGCTATAATTGCATTTGCTCTCATTGGGAACTCTTCTCCCACCCTTGGAAGACCTGACACTTTGACTACAATAGCTTTTGATGCATCTACTCTCAAACCCCTAACAAATGCCTCATCATTTTTTAGGGTACTAGCAAAATGTTGGTTCATCAATTCATTAAATTTTGTAAGTCTCAAGAAGTAGTCCAACCAACCAACTTGTTGGAAGATAGACAATCATTTTCTATCTTCCAATAGAAATTTATGTGCTACTAGTTCCCTTCTCATGATGTCATCCCCATTGTAATGTTTCAATCCACAGTCAATCACTAGTTTTGTTCCACTCTATTTTTGTTTTGTCACCCTAATTATATTGCTTCTGCTATGTTGTATGATATATTACTCAATTGTATTTCCCAATTTTATTGATGAACACATTTCTCTCTCCTCTAAACTCTCAGTTTCTTAATAATGGTATAAAGATTGAAAATAAGAAAAAACTAAGGAATATAGCCTCGAATATCCCTCCCCCCAACTAAATTTGTTGTGTCCTCACTTAGCATGTACAGATTGGATGGAATCATAATTTAAAAGTAGTGGAAATTTAAATATGAGATTGACTGACATGCACGTATGAATGATAAACATGCATAAAATTAGTAAAATTCAATGATAATTATAATAGCTAATGCAGAGAGTACCTGTAGGCATTGTTTGAATTGAAATATAACTCATTAAAAGTAGTTGAATGTCGCTTGCAACTTGATTTCAAATGGAATGTCATGATTGTTATCAATTGTGTGTAATTATGGTTTGAAGTGTAAGGCAGTATGCATGTGACACGTGGAAATGGTGTTGGAATGATGAATGAAAAAGGCTACACAAATTATGTTATGGGTGAAGTGAAATTTATTGCATGGTATAATAGAATCGAAAAGGTGATGTGATGGCTACGTGTTGATGGAAGGAATAAGTTGTATGTAATGAATTGAAATGTGCAGTGCTATATATGTGTAGATGGAATGATGGATATGCACTTGATATGGGTGTATATGTAATGAAGAATGGGAAAGTGTTATGGGCTCATGTAGTAAAAGGTCCCTTTTGTAGTTTTGTCGCATAGGGGCATGATGTCATAGGTCCCTTCTGCCTTTGCTAGTGGTTTAGAAAATGAAGACTATTGTATGCCACCTATACAGTGTGTGCATGTGAGATGTGCACGATTGAATTATACCTGTCAAATGATAGTGGGTGAGATGTGTAGCTCATCTACTAATATTTCTAATGAACTGCTTGTTATTTTTAATGAAGTTTGTATCTCTAGCTCAAATTGATGTTGTAGTGATAAAAGGAAGTCAAATTGATGTTGTAGTGATAAAAGAAATTCATACTTTTGTAATGACTATTTATAGAGCTTTAACATATGGCCATTAACTAACAATAAAAATTGTACATCATCAATTGTTTGTAACTAAATTGCTCCATTTGGAAAGATTGTTTTTATTTGATATGGCCCAATCCATCTAGTCGATAGTTTTTCCTTGTAATATTTTGTATCTTGAATCATAAAGTAAAGCCCAATCACATGCACTAAATTCTTTGGTCTTAATAAATTGGTCATGCCAATACATCCTTTTCTTCTGGATGATTTCAATATGGTGTATTGTTTCCATTCTTATTTCATCTAAGGAATTAAGGTTATGCAACCTCTCCTTTTGTGTTTTTGATAAATCCATGCTCAATTTGACTAATGTCCTCAAAGTTTTGTATTCAAATTCTATTGGAAGTACTATCTTTTTACCATACACTAATTTATATGGTGTAAAGCCTATTGTTGTCTTCCAGGTTGTTTTATAAGCCCAAATTGCTTTAGGTAACCTGGCTGCCCAATCCTTCCTATGAAGTTTCATTATTTTTGTGAGGATGTTTTTAATTTCTCTATTAGTGACTTCCTCTTGACCATTTTCTTAAGGGTGATAAGGTGTATAATTTTTATGTCCAATCTCATATTCCTACACTAGTTTTGTGATTAGGTTAGATGTAAACCGTGGCCCTTGGTCTGTGAAAATTTATTTAGGAACACTATATCTTGTGAAGATGTATTCATAGAGAAACTTTGCCACATTATGATCCCTTAAAATTGTAAGGCTTTGATCTCCACCCATTTGGTAAGGTAATCAATACAAACCAATATGTTTTCTTTGTTATTTGATGTTGAGGAGATGGGACTAATAAAATCTAGTCCCCTTTTATCAAATGGTGCTATTACTAGCTATAGTTGTAATGAAATTTTATTTATTTGTATTGGCCTTCCCATTCCCTAACATCTATCATAACTCCTCGTGTATTTGACTACATCTTTATGAAGTGTTAGCCAATAATACCCAATATTCAAAATTTTAAGAGTCATCCTCTTTGCTACAAAGTGTCCCCCACAAGGTTCATCATGACATACTCTGAGGATATCATATACTTCATCTTCTCTGATACATCTTCTCATTATATTGGCAGACCCCATATAGAAAAAATCAAGCTCTCCATGAGTAAGGAAAATTTTTTTGAACTAATTGTCTCTTCTCCCTTGGTGAGAGATGTGGTGGTGTTTTCCCTGCTACCAGATAGCTATGTCTGCATACCAAGGTGTATGTAGAGAGAGAGAGAGAGAAAATATGTGCTCATTTGGGAATGAATCATCTACAACATCTTCTACTTTGGTTGGTAGTTTAGAGAGAAATTCTGCTACTACATTTGATTTCCTCGACTTGTCTACAATAGTAATTGTAAGTGTGGAATAAGTAATGAGTAAAATAACAAACAAAACTTCTTAATAAGACATTATATCAAGAGAATCAACAATAATTAATCTAATTAACACAAGAAAACTCTTGAAAGCGTCATATTTCTCTCTATCTCCAAAGATTTATTAAGTCACGAGGCTCTCAGATTTTGTAAGCATTATGACTGTTAAAATGCCAATCTAGAGAATGAGATGTTGCTAAATGCAATAATCTAATCCTATATGATGATGTCTAAATGATAATGATGAAACTACTTGTTGATGGTCCAAGTGGCACAGCAGCAGTTAAACAGAATATTACTATCTTGTTCTCCTGAAAGAGAAAGATGATCACATGGATATCTTAGCTCCCAAGGTCTTTGTAATCAGTTCTCAACTGTGCTGATTTCACTCAGTGATTGATGTGAACTATAATGTTCAAGGGGCCTACTGGTGTTGAGCTTCTGGATTGTTCTAAGATCAAGCATAAATTCAAACCTATTTTAACTAGGGTTTTAAAGAAATAGAAAAAGATAGATCAAAGCTTGGAACTGAAAAGAATAATAATTCATCGAACTTAATCAGACTTGTTACCTTTCAAGGAATTGCTAACTGAAATTGGAGAACAAAATCAACTTGTGATTGACACACAGCTTCATTCATTCACAGTGCTAATTTTAACAACAGATTGTAAATCACTATTTAAACAAAACTTCTTTCCTTGAAAGCTTTTCAAATCAAATGATTAACCCAAGATGAACACCATTCTGGAACACAATATGAAATAGGTTTTATATCTGGTTGCTTCTACTATTAATATAACAGATAAGCAACATTTACAAATCTGGCACAATCACCAGTGTACAAAAAACCTATGTCTTCAGATTGTTTCCATTTATACTAAGAAAACCAGAAGTATACATTACTGTCTATGCTGGATCTAACTCCTATTCTATTGCTATTCTTAAACTTTTCTCTACTACTACTTAGAAGATTGCTACTGTTCTTAAAAAAATCCCTATCTCTATGTCTGTGAACCCTTTTACAAAGAGGAAAAAATGCCATATATACAGGACGTGCCCAAAAGAATGTGTTGGCCCCCCTATTTTTAGGGTTTACAAAATATCTGCTGGTTGCAAGAGGGTCGGCCCTCAAATCTTTTTGATAAAGTTGATTTTGCATTAAATGTGTATCCCTATTGTCCATGTTGGTGAAGGATTGTTCCAGGGGTGATCTTAGATCTTTTGCAGCTATAGCTTTAACTTCATGCCTCTGTGTCCATTTTTGAACTCCTTCGCAGAGTTGCCTTGAATGCTTCAAAGTATTACCATTAATAACGATCTGCCCCCTTTTGTGCTCGTAGACCCTAGCTGTTCTTGAGACTCGTGGTTGTTTCTTTCCTTCGGCCCCCTTCCTGCTCTAGACCTTTATGTACGTTGACCATCTCTAGAAGCAGCATCGGGCCCCCCTTTAGATTTGAACACCATCGTTCCTGAGCCGATCCATCACTTTTGATCTCAAAATGATTCCATGTCATTTGTATTTTGTTGATCCTCTTCACAAGGGCAGTCAATCAGTCAAAGGGCCAATGGGCCACTCCTTCAGCTTCTTCTGATTGGTGGAACATAGGCCACGCAAGATTCTTGGGCAGTCAAAGGTCATTCGAATGGAATTGCATGTCGGTGAGACACTAATTGTGTCTCCCCAATGCGATTATACCTCATAGGAACCATCGACAAAGCATAAGACGGTTGACAAGACCTCACATTGAGTTGTGCAAGTCATATCGATACTACAAAAACCATTGGCAAGACAATTGTTATCGGTTAGAAGTCACAGTGAGCTCCCTTTGGTCACACCAATATCTCTTTTCTACTTGCAAGTCCATCACTATCGACAAGACTGCATTCCCTCAGCAAGACCTCACAGCGAGCCTCTCCTCCTTTGGCAAGCACACCCATCTAGGGGAGACTCCTTCGTGTCAGGAAGACCTCACCCCGAACTCACGCCCTATCGCTGAGACATCTCTAGGTCAGTGAGACCTTTCATCGAGCACATTCCACTACACCGAAGGGAGAAAACATGTTGGCAAGACCACTTCTAGTCGATATGACCTTATGTCGAACCCCTCCATTCTCCCCGAGTTCATTTTGTATCGACGAGACCCTATCGAGTTGGTAGGACCTCATAGCGAAGCCGGCCTATTTTGGTGATGAACTCATTTCAGTTGGGAAGACCTTGATTGGTCGGCGAGACCTTTCACCGAAACCACAACTCTTTTGGTGACACTATCACACTGGGGAAGACATCTCCCCGAGCCCTAATCATCTGCTCGGAGCTTCCCCAAGCTCATTCTTATTCCCCGAGCTCGATCGCTTTTTACTTCGGCAAGACACCATGAGAGTTGGTGAGACATTTTACCGAGTTCAAGATCTTTCAGTGAGCTCATCTCACCTTGGTGAGATTCCATCCTGTTGGCAAGAGGTCGTAGTGATATCGTGTCATGTTGGCAAGACTCTCCGTGGTCGGGGAGACCTTTCGCTGAAAGTAAACCACTCTCCCCGAACTCAAAGTTGTTCCACTTCGACAAGAGTCCATCGGGTCAGTGAGACATCTTACCGAAGCCACCCCACTATCGCCAAGATTTCCATTTGTCGGGAAGATTTCTCCCCAAACCCAAATCCTTTCGTTGAGACCAACAACCATCGGCAAGACCTTTCGTCGAGACATCTCGCAGTCACCTAGACATCACACTGAAGTGAGAACCCTTCAGCGAGACCTTTACCATTCGGCCAAACCTCATGGTGAATACACCTTTCTCCCCAAAAGCACAACCTATCGATGAGACACTACTTAGTCATCGAGACCTCACAGCGATGATACCTCCCTTCACCGATGTCATTTCATTTCAGCAAGAGTTCACCCTGTCGGTGAGACTTTTGTCGAAGCCATCTCTCTCTTGGCGAGACCCTTCCGATGACATCTCTATTTTGTTGAGACTCTGACGGATTGGCGAGACCCTACACCAATAGTATCTCATGTCGGCGAGACTTTCTTCATTCACCGAGACATTACACTGAAGTCTCCCTTTCGCCGAGGGCTCATTTTACTTCGGGGAGACCTTGCTTGGTCAGTGAGACTTCATGCGGATGATACCTCCCCCTTTTCACCGAGACATCACTTTGATTGGTGAGACACATAGAAACTCATAGTGATCGAAATGTCTCGGTGACCCTTTGGATTTCAAATGAACAGGACCAAACTGCTAGTCGGCAAGACAACAGGAGGGTCTCAGCAACTTTTTCCTTGAGGAGTTTTATGTTGAAAGGGACTGGGGCATGCTTTATAGCTGACTTCCTTGAGAGATATCTTTAGATGAGTAATTCAATCCTGCAAAACAAATGCCTCAGTTAGTCCTTAAAGCATATAAAATACATTATCATAAAATACACTATTCCTTATGATTATTTCATTCAATTTTTAAGCAAGAAGAAAACCAACTCAAGGTGAGACAGAACCAAAATCTGATAAAACAAAATGCAGACCCAAGAGGAAAATGAAAGAAATTCCCAAGACCAAAGCCAATAAACAAAGGCAACGAAAGAAAAAAGAGAAGGGGGACCCATTTTGTTCCAAAATAAAAAGGGGTGGTTATGCAAGGCATAATATTACTATAATCTAAATTGACATGAAACTTGATGAAAGAAGCTACAATAAACTATGATGCAGCCATGATATTGATTTTATTCTAAAATGTTGGCTATTTCTATTGCTAAATGATAATTTCTTATTTCTAAGATGCTTGGTTGCTCAATTGGTATTTCTGTAGAGTAAGTTTGCACAAAGTTGGGATCCTTTTCTTGTAGACAGAGGCTATATTTATAGATTCTTGGCAGCACATTTGTGAAGGGGCAGCAAAGCAAAGGTTTGGATTTGATCTGAAGAATTGAATGGTGAAGGATGAAGAAGCCTGAGTTGATTATGGAGATTGTTCCTCCCCACAAAAACATTGAGCCAGAGGATAGGAAGAATCAATGGAAGAAGATGAAGAAGTTCACTTGCAAATTTTTCTCCAATTTGTCTCCAAATTTTCCCATGAAGGTTGAGATGAATTAAATTCAACATAACATATCTAATTTGGTAGGTGAAATATTGATTAGTTTTAGAATATGCTTTTAATTTGAATATTTTGGATTTATTCCTTTTTCCTGCTAATGGACCTTGAAAACTTGGTCAAAAAATGTGTTGAGTCTACTGCTTTAAATCCCAATGAACCTACTCCCCTGCCGCTCCACCAGGGTCTTATCCTAAGACTCTACCACTTTCATTTGGCTTTATGCCCTCTGAAACCCATTTCGATTGTTTGAATTGAGGAAATTGAACCCCCCACTGTGACCAACTTATCTCCAGTCGAATCTAAAGACCTTGTCAGAAAGAGTCACTTGGTCCCTGCTAATTCTCAGAAACCCAAACCTGCTACCAAAAAACTTATGGGTATTGAGGGAGTTGCCAAAACTAGTGCGGCGGCTAGCCCGTGTGACCTCAAGTCCATCCTTGCTAAGACTTCCAGTAAGCCTGCCCCAAAGAAGAAAGGTAAGGAGGAGAAGGAGCCTTCGAATAAAGGGAAAAATGTTGTGAGCAAGGACTTGTTGGGTGATACGGTGGTTACAGAGACTGTGGTTATTGGTTGTGATGCCATCATTCGGTGTTCTAGCAGGTTGGAAAAGAACAAGAAAAAAGTGCAAGTTAGAGATTTGGAAATTGAAGAGGAGTTGTCGGACAACAAGGATAGCAGAGTTGAAGAGGTGTTGGAGGGCGAGGAAGGTGAGAAAGCTAGAGGTCCCTCATCCATTTCTGACAAGGGTAAAGCTCAGAAGGATTTTTGGGCATCTCACTCATCAGAATCGTTGGATATTGAGCAGAATGACCTCGACTACACTACGGGCGGTGGGGAGGAGCTCAGTGTGTTGAAAGAAAGAATGGACAAACTAGATAAAAAAAATATATGGTTTGACCTGCTTCATGGTAAAATTGGTTCATTGTGTCACTAGTACCATGTCGGCTTCCATGAAGGACGAGATGGAGATGAAGACTGAAGACCACCAGGAGTGGATCGGTGATGATTTGGTTCAGATTCTGTCAAAGAACTGGGAGAATGCCAGCTAGTTTGTTGTTGGTTCGTGTGTTGTTAGTCCACGTCTGGTTTTTGGTTAGGTGTTATGTTTTGATGTTTTTTTGATCTTGGACTCTATTGTCCCTTGTGGCTCTCTGTGAAGGTTACAACACCTTGAAAATGTTTCTTGCTTTATCAAAAACAATTATTAAATAAAACAACTATTTGATATTGTTTATTTAATAAAAGAGGGATAATGATAATTAAATAAAAACTATAAAAGTTTGATTATTTAATTAAGAGGCAATAAATAGAAGAATATAAATAAAATAGAAGAATTAAAGAAATGAACTATATAAATAAGTAATTCTATTTATTCAATAGTAGAGGAATTAAAGGTTAATTAATCAAATAAATTGTATTTAATTAATTAGATTATCCAGACCATTTTTAGGTGTATACATTTTTCCCCTCTTTGAAGTGATGTTTTTACGCATTGCTTCAAAGAAAATTTTGTTGTTGCTGCTAGTATTGACAAAAATAATTTTTTGATATGCCCCAGATGTTGATTTTGTTGTGATGATAGATATATGCCCCCTCAGGAGATAAATTGATGAATTTTTTATTTTTTGGGATTTTTTCAGAAATTTTCAAAATTTTCATGATTTTTTGATGATTTGATAAAGATTTTCAATTTCAATGATGCAAAATCGATTTATCTCTTGACAAATAATTGTGTAAATTCCCCTATGATGAATTATGAATTAAGCCTCCAGTAAATAAAATAAATTAATCCCACCAAAATCCCTTTAATTAACCTTTAAAAAGTTAAAAAGGGATGAATTTGAATTCATTTGTGCATTTGGAGTTTGAAAATTTGGAGTGAGAGCAATTTGGAAGAAAATGTCAATCCCATACCACACTCACCATTTCGAGCGCATGCGTTGACACAACCGCCCGACTACCTACGGACATCTGGTACGTACCTGTGAACCTCCTCGTAATTCGTGTTTTTAAATTTTTGTGCTTTTAATTGGAATTTAAATTTTTTGAATTCTTTTAGCGCACCAAGAGCCTGCAATAGTGCATATAATTGTTGTTTTAGCGCATCGACTAGAATAGTGCATAGGTTAGATGTTGTAGCGCGTTGATAGGATGAATTAGCGCAATTGAGTTTTAGCACATAGGTCAAAAAATTTAGCGCATTCATAGGGTAAAATAGCGCATAGGTTAGTTCTACACAAAATGGCACATCTGATGTTATAGCACATTGATCGCCTGAAATGGCACATTGACCTCCTAAAATGGCGCATCCGATGATATAGCGCATTGATCGCCTATTTTAGCGCATCAAAGTGTTTTAATGGCGCATTGAATGTTGTGGCACATAAAAACACTGTTTCAATGCATTGAAGTCAGAATGATGTAATTTGCCAATTTTGTCCTTGATTTTGTCGATTTTGATCGTGTCAGTCGTTGATTTGATATGATTGATGATCTCAATAGAGTAAATGATGTTCAACCTCATGATAGGCGAGGTTTGATGATTGATTGACGATAATTAACCTCATGATAGGTGAGGAATAATTATAGTTTGATTGATAAACCTCATGATAGGCGAGGTTGATTTGATTAATTGACCTCATAATAGGCGAGGTACAATTTTAGATTGATAATTGACCTCATGATAGCTAAGGTACAATGATAGTTTGATGATTTTCCTTATGATAGGTGAGGTACAATGATAATTTGATGATTTTCCTCATGATAGGTGAGGTTCAATTGACAGTTAGTCATGAGATTTGATCAAAATCTCACCAAAGCTGATTAGATTTGATAAGTTGATTGATGTTTGATAAATTGACACAGATTACTGACTTTCAATATTTCTTGTTGATAGGAGTTATTTGCGAACCTACAAATTCGAGAGCGGTTTCCTAGGACTTTTGATTTGATACCGTAGTTAGCACAACCTGACACAACAGTCATCACACGTGGTTTATCCTCTCTTCTATCTATGCCCCAAATTAGGATTAATCAGGGTCTCTTAACAACCCTAGCAGAGAGGTGGCATAATGAGCATAATACCTTCCACCTTCCTATGGGTGAGATGACAGTCACCCCTAAGGATTTTTGGCGGATTTTGAGGATACCCATTGTTGGTGATATAGTAGTTTATGATTCTTCAGAGCAGGGCGGGACTGATGCTCTACGCAGAGTGTTCTAGGATGATACGATTTGTGGATATGAGATTCCATGGCATGAGATGGTGGATGCCTATGCCACCCTACCTTCAATTCTTATTGGTTTCATTAGAGGGTTCCTTTGTCTTGATCACAGGTCAAAGGGACTTTTGTTGGTTGGGGCTATGTATTGGAGAGTGTGATTATTCATGGTACGAGATATGCATGGGGCATGTGTATGCTTGCCCGCCTTTACCATGATTTACATCAGGTTGTCTACTTCAGAGGTCATAGTTTGTCCACAGGGGTTACATTACTTTAGGTGTGGTCATGGGAGCATATAGTTGTTACACATCCAGTGATGGTGAGACAACGACCTGCCATGAGGCCATATGTGCATATATACTCAAGTTGACTTACTCAACCTAGATTGGGTAAGTTGGAGCATTGGAGGAGAGTCTTGGATGATGTAGAGGCTATTACATATCAGCAATATCTAGATTGCAAGCACTGGGATGATGACGATATATTGTTGCCATACCTTTATTAGTCTATGTTGTTGATTGGTAGGACTCGTTGGGTGTTGGAGAGAATTTTGTTCAAGAGAGTGCGCAGACAATATGGTATTGTACAAGGCATGCCCCAACGTGTTGCACATTATGCCCGGTGTCAGATAGACTCTATAGAGTGGGGACCCTGCCTTTCATATGATGCTCCTGTTCAGCAGTACTAGGGCCTACAACCTTTGGTTTGGGAGATTCATTTTGAGATTATCGAGCCACCCATCACAGCGGATTATGTAGAGTACCTGGCTCTACATCCTTTTCCATAGATTTTTGTTCCTGATGAGCTAGTGCCTCTACCTAGTGAGGAGGATTTTGATCTTGCCCAAGGTCACCGATGGAGGAGAGAGGAGGGTGGTGAGGAGGATGTTGAGAGCAGTGGGGAGGAGGAGAATAGTAGTGATGATGAGGGAGATGGAGATGGTGGTGATGATGGAGGAGGTGGAGCAGGTGTAGGAGGATTAGGTCTAGTCGTGGTTGTCTAGGACTATATGGTGCCTCGTAAGAGGCGATCACTGATAGATCCTACCGAGCAATGTGTGCATATTGGGATACCTTCACAACATCAACAAATTCAGATCGCGAGTTTATAGGTGCAGGTGCAGACCTTATAGGGTCAGTTGATACAAGCTCAAGGTTTATTGGTGCAAACATAGACCCAGATGCAAAAACAGGCCTAGGACCATGCATAGACTCTTACTCAGGTACAGGCACAGTTGTCAGCTGCTCAAACACAAATTGCTTCTTTAACAGCCAAGAGAGATGCAGCTAGACAGGTTGCAGAGAAAGCACAGGTTACAACTAAGAGATTACAGAGATTGGTTGATGGTACTTCCATGGCCAATTACATGAGAGAGGTTCTCCGTGATGATTTTTTTCCCTCCAAGCAGAGAATTAGTTATGCCCAGTCTCGATCATTCAAGAGCCAATCTAGGACTGTTAGCCCAAGTGTGACATAACTTCCACTAAGAGATCTGAGAGATCCTAGTACGTCTGGTGGGGGAGGTACTGGCCCAGAGATTCCTACATCGTTTGGAGCTAACACCACATAGCTCCATGATGTGATTCCATGATATATGAGATATGATGTATACTCTGGTTTTTTTTATTCACAACCATTTTTGATGTTGTATCTCTTTTCATTTCAGACATCATTGTATACTTGACATTATGATTTTTGAGATCTATATGATATGCGACAAATTGATCGATCTATATGTGTTCTATATGGTTTTATGATTTATGCATTTAATTTATTGTTCTATATTCCATATGATGATTTATATGATATGGTGATGGATGCATTTAATAATCATGATGATATGTTATGATTTATGATGTTCTATATCTATGATGTTAAAATTATGATTATGTGAATAATGATGATGTATAGATGCATGATGTGTATAGTATTTACATGGATAATAGTTGTATGATAATATATATATCCAAATGATATGAATATGTATCAATATGTATGATTTTTGAATATGATGTTTCATCGAAATATGAAAATGATGTAAATGGGATATGATGCACTTTTATTTTTGGGTATTTTAAATGCATATAGATGATATAATAAATGGGTGAATGAATGATGAATATAATGATACTTTGAATGTATGATTAATGATATGATGAATGAATGAATGAAAATGCAAATACATAGAGATTTGTTTTTGATATTTTTCTTATGCAATTTAGATGATGTGATCATTTGAAAAATATGATATGATGGAAAATATATGATGGAATGTATGAATGATGAAATGAAATGATAAATACTTTCTAATGTATGTAATGGAAATGATTATGCAATTATATGATAATGATGATGTTTTTGTTAATTTCAAGTATACTCAATTCATTAATGAGAAAAGATAACATCATTTATGAATCCTTCACTAGATTTTTGTAACAAATACTCTGCAGATGCAAAACTAACATGAATGCAATCTAATTTTACCATGCAAGTCTATATGCAAGCATTGTCATCTTAACATTCCATTTATTGTGTTTTTTTATCATCATCGAGCTTTTAAAATGTTGAAAGTGAGTACAAGCATCAATGGTATAATATAAACCAATGATGACCTGAGTACTACTTTCATGATTTTTGATATTGCAAGTTAACACAAGAATCTAGGTATAATTAAACTAAGATGACCTGATCACTTCTTGTGTAAACAAACAAGAATCAATCATTTTAATATGTGAATTCCAAATTTCATTAGTGATACTTTGTAGAGCACGTTTCACGATAATTCACACAATAATAATGATTAACTCACAGACAATAGACAAAGTAAATACCATTCTCCTTCCTAGCTTCTCTAGTTTAATACATCATCAAGTTGCTCCAAATAAATGATAACAATAATCAAAGTACAACATTTGAACATTCAAGCTTAAAGCGATAAAATCATGATTCAAAGGAATATCATCCACCTAAAGTTGTCTTGATTTGATTTCAGCATTTGATATGGATGGTTGATTTCCTAAAATGTTATGATGTTTGATGTATGTTCAATGTTGAGTTTCCCAATGATCATTGTGCTTGTTGCATTGTTATACTATTGTTTGTCTATTTTTCAAGCTCAAGCTTATTGCCCCCAGTGAGTTTAGGAATTTTCCCCCAAGCTAGGGTGAGACACAACCACGTTGCTAGGATATGATAAAGGACTGAAATGATTACGAAAGTGAATGATTATGACATGTCCCAAACAGATGCAACTGCTAGTTTAAATCACAAGTAGTGCCTATTTACAAGTTTTCACTACATGTTTTATTGCACTTTTTCAGAATTTATGATTTTCTTTTTTTTTTTGTATTTTTCTCTTTTCAGATTTTTTTGTATTTTTCTGTCACCAAGACACCTGTTTGCCAGGTTTTTATCAAGGAAACCATTCTCCAGGACTTGAACCATGCACTAGGTGATTCAGATGTAGAATTTTTTGAGATGGATATAATTGATAGGTTCATTGAACAGATCCCCTTCAGGTGTAGACAATCGATACGCTCCAGATCCATAGACTGATGTGACAACATAGGGACCTAGCCAGTTAGGTTCAAATTTTCCTTTCTTTTCTCTATCATGTTGATTTCTAGGGTTTTTCTTTAGGACCAAGTCACCAACCTAAAAGATTCTAGGCTTTACCCTATGATTGTAGCTTCTGGACATTCTACGTTGATATTCCTTTAGATGGTTCATAGATTGTTGACGATGTTCATCCAACAATTCCAGTTCTTGAAGTTGAGAAACTCTATAATCCTCATCTATAATAATACCCTTCAATGATACATGGAGTGATGGTATTTCCACCTCAATAGGTAGGAAGGCCTCTAATCCATATACCAAAGCATATGGTGTAGCTCCTGTAGGTGTTCTAATGCTAGTTTGGTATGCCCACAAAGCAAGGTTTAATTGAACATGCCAATCATGTCCAACATCGTTGACAATCTTCTTCAAGATTTTCAGAATTGTTTTGTTGGAAGCCTCTGCTTGGCCATTTCCTTGAGGATAGTATGATGTTGAAAAATGTTGTTGGATATGAAACCTCACACACAATTCTTGCACATCCTGATTTTTAAAAGGTTTACCATTGTCTGTGAAAATGGACTAAAGTATGTCATACCAACAGATGAGGTAATTCAAAATGAAAGAAGAAATTTGCTTTCCAGTTATTGTTGTTAAGAGAACCACTTCTATCCACTTTGTAAAGTATTTTGTTGCCGTGATTATGAATTTGTGTCCATTGGATGAAGATGGACTAATCTTTCCTACCAAGTCGAGTCCCCACTGACAAAAAGGCCATGTTGAAGTGAACGGATGTAATTCTTGTGATGACACATGGATTATATTACCATATATTTGACATTCGTCGCACTTCTTAGCAAACTAAAAATACTCCTCCATGTTCGGCCAGTAATACCCCAAATGGAGGAGTTTCTTTGCTAGGGTTAGTTCGCTTGAATGAGTTCCAAAAATACCTTCATGAACCTCACGTAAAGTTGTCTCAAACTTGTGTTATAGACACCAGAGAAGAGTACCATCTAGACCTCGATAGTAAAGTATGTCAACAATTAAGATATGTCGTGCAGTTTGGTGAATGAAGTTATGTTTCTAGTTTCTGGAAAGATCAGGAGGAAGGATATTGTCTTTAAGGTAAGCATAGGTCTTTCCATTGATTGAGGATTCAACATCAACTATATGGCATATGGTTTAAAATTTTGGATTATCATATGCAGGATTAGACACTTGTTCTACCATAAACTCATAACGGCCTCACTTTTTTGGAATCTACAATAGAGAAGCAATTTTCGCCATTGCATCAACAACCTTGTTTTCTACCCTTGGAATCTATTCAAATTTGATCTCTAGAAAGTACTTTTTGAGATCATCCACCCTATTCTTATACGGTATCAACTTCTCATCTTTGGTTTCATATTCATCATTTACTTGGTAAATGACTAGTTGTGAATCTCCATATACTTGTAGCTATGTGATTTTCCATTCAACTGCCACTTTGATGCCAATGATTAATGCCTCTTATTCCACCACATTATTTGTGCATTGAAACTTGAGTCTATATGAATTTGGGATGGTATATCCTTGAGGTGTAACAAATAGAATTCTTGCACTTGATCCACATTGCATGAATGACCCATCAAAATAAAGTAACCATGGTTTTATTGTCATATTAAGAATGTTTGCATCAAGAAACTTAATGTTCATTGGACGATCATCTAATAATGGAGCCTTGACTAACTAATCTGCTATTACCTGACCCTTGATGGCTCTTCGATCTACATACTAAATGTCAAATTCACTTAATATCATGACCCACTTGGCTAGTCTGCCTGTAAGGGTAGCTTTGTTGAGTAGATATTTTAACAGATCAATCTTTGTTATGAGCCTAACTGTGTGAGTCAACATGTAATGCTGCAACTGCTGGGTAGCAAATACCACCACCAAACAATCTTTCTCAATGAAGTGTAATTTATTTCATAACCATTCAGAGTCCTGGTGATATAATAAATAGCTTGTTCCTTTCCTGCAAGATCTTCCTATGCTAATAAAGCACCTAGAGAAATCTCAGTTGTTGCAATGTATAGTAATAATGGTCTATCTTCTATAGGTGGCATGAGTATGGGTGGTGACATCAGGTATTGTTTTATTTGATTAAAATTTATTTCACGCCCTTGATCCCATTTGAACGAGACATTCTTATGTAGCAAGTGATTGAATGGATGACTTGTGTCTACTAATTGGGAGATAAATCTCCTGATTGATTGTAGCCTGCCTTGTATAGATCGTAGTTGACTGATATTCTTTGGTGGTGGCATTTCCATTATAGCCTTGGCCTTAGCAAGATCCACTTCGATACCCTTTTCTGACACTATGTATCCTAGGAGCTTTGTTGATGTAACCCCAAACACACATTTCTTAGGATTTAATCTGACATTGAACTTCTCCAGCCTAGTAAAGATTCTATCTAGGATCTCTAGATGCCCTTCTTTGGTATATGACTTTGATAGTATATCATCCACATAATCCTCCATAAAGGTATGCATCATGTCATGTTCGTGGTCATTGCCTGTTGATATGTGGCCCCTGCATTTTTCAACCCAAAGGGCATGATGTTCCAACAGAATGTTCCCCATGGAAATGTGAATGCAGTCTTCTCCTAATCTTCTAGTGCTATCTTGATTTGGTTGTAGCCTGAAAATCCGTCCATTAATGATAACATGGCATGTCCAACTATTAAGTATACAATAATGTCAATGTTTGGTAAAGGAAAATCATCCTTTGGGCATGCCTTGTCAAATCTCTAAAATTAGTACATATTTTTACTGTTATTTGGTTTAGAAACAAGTACAATATTAGAAATCCACTTGGCATAGTCAATAGATCTGATGAATCCTACATCTAACATTTTTTTCAACTCTGCCTTTACCAACAAGGCGATATGCGGATGCATTTTCCTTAGTTTTTGTTTCATAGGTTTTATCCCAGATGGTAGAGATAAATGATGCATCAGAAGATCTAGATCTAACATTGGCATATCAAAGTAAGGCCAAGCAAAGTTAATGTGTCTTTCTTCAAAGAACTTGGTGAATTCAGGCTTTTCTTGTTTAGTCATAGATGCTGCCAGATGTAGATTCTTTGCCTTTTCTGTTGTGTCAATATTGATAGACTATGTAGGTTGCACCAACACTAATGATGTTTCATAATAGTGTTCTGGAAGGATGTCAAATCTCCCATCTTTTGGTGCCTCTGAGAGGTTTTCACCATCAAATGCATTCTTTATTTTTACTTTTTCGAGATTTAATGCTGCCATTAAATGGTTTTCACCATTAGATCCATTATTCTTGTTTTCAATTTTGCAACTGAAAGATTTGACACCTTCCTAACCTGAAGTGTCGTTATGAGAATTATGATTAGAACTTGTGTCAGGTTCATCATAACAAAGGAAATTTATGATAGCATCATCATTAACAAAGATAGGAATATCAATAGGTTCAGTTGGTTCCCAGTCGATAAGTTCAGGATGTATTAAAGGTAAAAGTCATCAGATTGACTAGGGTCAATGACAGTGAGGGTTCCTATAGCAATGTTGTCAAAATTGTTAGTGGTGATGTCAAGTTCTATGATTTTACTCTCCTCCAAGTCATCTATCTCACTCAATATTTGTCCATCCTCACTTAATTCATCAATGTTTTGTGATCCAAATACAAGGGGTCTAGTCCCTGAACTTTGTCCCTCCTCACATGTGGGTGCATACTCTTTTATAACATCAACTTGTATGTCCTTGTATGATATTTTTGATAAATAATCCCACTCATACTCATTAGAATCTATTTAAGAGCAATCCCTCATTTGAAGGATCCTTTCAACAACTTCACGAGTGGTTTCCTCTTTTGTTTCCCCTATATAAACCAGTCATGTTTTGTCTTTTGGTTGAAGTGTGAGAGGTTGTATGGGTTCTACAATGCCTTCTTTTATTTTTCCAATAGGTCCTTGTCCTTCATACCCCATTTTCACTAATATTATTTTTCCCTTGCCATATTGATCTATCTTTATGCTAATATTTGTCAATGTAGATGCTCCCTCATCTTTGTAGAGCCAATTGAGGATGGGCTTATCTTCAAATATTTCTTGTAAAGTACCTTCCTTCACAAATCTATTATCAAAAACCGTGGTAGGTTGTGATGATTGTTGTGTTATTGTTGATGGTTGTCCATATGATCTTGGAGATGGTAGTAGTTGTGAAAGACATAGATATTGCCCTATGGAATATTCTCCCATGCCTTTGTCTGTTAATTGGATATTTTCTTGAAATTGCTATGATAGAGAATTCATTTGACCTTCGTTGTTTGATGGAGTGTTGTCAACCACACTTTTATCTTTTGACTAATATTTTTTCTCAAACCACTAGGATACAATGTTTTGGTTGCTTTTCACTGTTGGATGAACTAGAAGTGTTTGCCTCCCTATTATGGGGCACAAAATTATTCTTGATGATGTTTTCTGCACAACAACAACTCAAACATAATATAATATCCTATCTCTCTTGAAAGGTAAATCTCTATCAGCAAGCCTCAAGAGATAACCCCAAGGTCTCTAATGTCAGGGCTTGATAATGCATAAACAACTCAGTGATAAATGTGAAAATGTTGGTAATCACAATGGGACCTTACTACAAGAAAAATACTAAATCTCAATTTATCGGATCAAACAATATGATGATACTTCAATCCTAAATTTAACCCAATAATCAAAGAAATAACAAAAGATAAGGGTTTCAGAGAGATTTCTAAAGTTAATATTAAACCTAAGATTAACAATGCAAATAACAAAACACTTGAAATGGACCAATCCCTCAAAACTGATTTCTACTTAACCTAGATGGATCTGCAATCTTATAGAAACAGTGCAATCTTCTAAGGTGTTAAGATTTTCAAATCATGAACATTCATTCAAACAACCCTACTGCAATTGAAATGAATAAACCCTCACGATTGAACTAAGCACAATGAATATAAAAGGTCCAGGCTAACTTTGCAAAGCAACTAACAATCAGTTGGTTGCAAAAAGTATGGACCAGGGATTGCTACAACACTTCAAATATCAAACCATAAATATCATTAAATTAAATCTAATCTAAATATCAATTTTGCTCAAAGCAATTCTAAAGATAGAATAACAAGAACCATGCAAGATAAGAGGAACACAAGTATGGCACCAAATCACAATGTCATCATCATGATGCTCCTCATGAAAAATAACTAGAGGAAGGTCTGTTCTAGGCACACTATCCTTGGGAGAAGGAGTCCTAGACCTTTTGTACACCCGTGCCTTCTCTTATGAACTTTCTACATTTACCACCGGTGGGGTAATTTCTTCTTCTTCTACCTTGGAGCTTGCCTTCTGTGATAGTCTTATGACTCTTCTTCTTTTGGGCACGGGAACATCAACCTCAAGACCCTGCTTTTTAGTTTCCTTCTACTCAGACTTCTTAGTCTCTGACCTTTTCTTAGCTATTGGCTTTCTCTGCTTTTCTGCTTCCTGGACTTCCTCCTCTTGAACACCTTTTATCTTGATCTTAAAAGGAGAATCCAACTTGCCTTTGCCCTTAGGATCTTGCTTAGTCGACTCTTCAAAAGTGGAGTGAGGATCCAAATCTCCCATCAAATCATAAGTGCATTGTACACCTTCATTCTCCAACTCCCACAGTTTATGCCTTAGCCACATTCTAGTGAACTTGGTGACTAGATCCATCAATTGTTTTAGTTTTGTCTTTTCTTCCTCTAACCAATCCACATCACCAATCGGCCTATCCTTCACCGCCTCACAAGCATGACCCTAAATCAAGTCCCCATCATCCTCAAGCTGGTCGAGCACTGCCTTCACATTATATAGGTGGATTGATTCAACTGGCAATCAAGAAAAATTCTTCTTCCTAACTTCAAATTCATCACTACAATTGGCCCATTAGTCTTCCAAATCAACCTTATGGCTATTCTCTCTACTGGCCTTCTTTTGGGCTTCACCCGTAATATCAAATCTGGACCTCTTGGAATGAAAGGATAAGCCAAGAGTACTCATCTCATCTTCTGAAGCTTGGGCAGAAATAATGGAAGGACATGCCTCTCCAATGCCAATCCTCAAGGGGAAGTCTCCACCAAAACTAGTCTTATGCTTGTCCCTCTTAACAATGGCATCAAAGTCACATATCTGCCTAGTGACTTTGAGAAGTATGATATGATCTGTGGGATATCTTGGAAGTCTGTATGGAGTCCTTTGACAACCATCAATCTAGATATATGAGAAAGTTGGGAATTGAATAAACCAAGCACCATATTTCTTGATGAGCTCTTTTGCTTGGTCTAAAATCCTTACATGCTCTACTCCCTAAAGCAATCTAGTGATATGCATGGCGAATGCATCATTCACCCTCCTGTAACTCAAACTTCCCAAATGCAACTGAGGTAGACCTCATAGATAATATCCTGTCCAAAGGTGCCCTTGGTACTAAATCCCTTGTATGGATGAAACTTTGCAAGAGCATAGACCAAGTACGAGGTCATTGTGAAGGTTTTAGTCTGTAGCACATTGGACAACTGCTCATGGATCACTCTGCTAATGACACCTGCCCAATGGTAGTCAGTCTTTTCCTATTCCATCATCACAATCACATGGCACATATAATTCTCAAACATGCCAACATTCTTCAATCCAACCACCCTACTAAGAAAAGTGATGGCATCATAATACTCCTTGAATTTTGCTCTAAATAGCTATTTAGGCAGCTTGGAATAATGAGACTTGGGCTTGTCTAGCCAAGAATTAATAAGCTATTAAGATTTAACAGTCTGTTCATCATAGTACTCTTGAGCTGCCTTCATGTTGAATTCCACCACATGAGATCTATTCAGCATATCAAAAGTCAGAGCAATGGAAACATGGTTGAGATTCGCCACAATCCTCCCTTGAGGGCCAATTATTCTTTGTGTATCACTATCATAGTGCTTGGCACACTCAAGGACTAGCTCATAACACTACACCGTGGAAGGGAAACCAGCTACATGCACCAACCCTGACTCTAACACCCTCTTCGCCACCAGAGGAAGTTCTTGCACTGCCATTCTGCCTTTGAACTCCTCATAGTCCCATAGTCCAAACTTGGTATCAGTTACCTTTGACAAGATAGAAGTGATCTTACTCTCTGGAATCTTACTCTTGATGTCCATCTTTATTCTTTTTGCTTCGGATATGGAAGATCCCTCCATGTCACCCTTAGCCTTCCCAGTTGTTACCTTGCTTGACTCAGCCTGCACTTGACAAAGGAAACATAATAAAAACCACAGGAAACCAATGTTAATTCATCAAGGGCATCATTAAAATGAGTCCCACATAAGCAAGATGTCATTAAATTTCAAACGAAATGATCATATTAAACTTCAAGTTTCAGGGCCATCCGCAGAATCCAAGTTAGGAAGGAATTTCGGGGAATTCCGGGCCAGAAGAATTCCAGCAAAATAATCATGAAAACACCTATTAGAAATTCAATCCGATCATTATTAATAAAGAAAATAGCATGTGAAATCTAAATATAGCATGAATAAATCATAAAATGCACCATCACCTATTAACACATCATGCTATTTCATATTCCTTCATATTTCATCAAATTTCAGGAAAATCTGCCAAGGACGGATTTCTGTGAAGGTAGAGACACTTTGCAAATCCAAAAAAAATAAGGAGCCAAGGAATTCAGGAAAATCCAAAGTCGATAGAAATCTGTGGATAAGGTAAAACTCCTAAAGTATGCAAATTCTGGGAAATCGAAGGAGGTTGGGAAAATCCGCCAGAGCTGGAAAATTCGCCAGAGATGAAAAATCCCAGACTAAGGACGAAACCCGAACTGCGACACCAAATCATGATTTCACCTAGATTGATGGATTGATTATGAATTTTCAAGACCCTAGGCCTGAGACAAGTTTGGTATGGGTCTTTCATGGATTTTCTTAGAATTCTAGGCCAATTGGGAGGCGAACTAGGGTTAAATGGTGATGCCCTAAGTCAAACCCTGCAAATCCACCATTAACCCACAAGAAAGCTCAGTTCAGTGAATCATTTCAAGCACTAATTCCTTACTAGGGGAGGAAATCATGACTCTTAAGCAAGACTCCTCAGAAAGAAAAGAAACAAACGAGCTTGGCAATTACTTGGGAGACCATAAATCAGACAATGATATGCAACCCTAGTCATGAAATGATCAAACATTCAAGAATTCGAACCCCAATAAACCCTGTAACATCAAAGCGTTATCCACAATCATCAATTAAAAACAAGGCAATCAAATAAATACCATTGTGAAGCAGAAATCGATCTCAGAAACAACAAATGCGAATTTAATGGTGTCCACAAAGAACAACGGAAAGAATGCACTAGAAATCGCCACTTATATCGAACAATTCAAACTCAATGCCTCAAATCCAATCGAACACTCGCAAGAATGCACTCCGCAACTCAAAGGATGGAAAAAAATAAGCATAATAGTGCAAAAGACCTCAAAAATTAGTTAAATACATCATTCAAAGCTCGTACGAAAACATTAATGCCACTGACAAGATAGCCAGGGAAAAACTGGGAACCCGACGATAGAACAGAATTCAGAAAAATTTGGACCACACAGAATTTCGTGAAGACTGAAAATCTCCGAACCACAGTGCTCAGCCAGAGTACGAGTAGGATCTAGGAAAATTCGGCTGGGGTGGAAAGTCCCGAACTTCAGAGAAAACCCAAACTTAGCTCAAAATTAAAAATCTTCAATGAATAACTTAGGGAAATCACTTAGGCAATCAAAAGAAACATTTTAGCACATGCCAAAGTAAGAAAAAACCTCAAAATGAAAGGGCCAAGACACCAAAACCAAAGCGAAAGAGGGTCCCTGCTTTCAGCAGGGCGTGTGTGCGAAAACTGCACAACAAATGGCGACTCTGTTGGGAAATGCTCCAAAGCATTTGATGACGAACAGGAATCAAGAACCCAGAATCTATGGTTTTAATTTCACTATCAAACAAACAAATCAAAATGCAAAGATTAAAGAGTTAGAACCAAAGGGTAGACCGAAACTTCCATAAACTGAAAAATCCAAATGTGTGCATGAGTTCATTTCCCTCCTTAAGCTATTGCAGGAACCAAGCTTAGTCAAAATAGGCTACGTAAATATTCCAACTTCAAAAGCAACCTGGATAGAGCCTCGCTGCCAGTCAGGCTTCTATAGCCCCAATGAGGTTATCACTGTGACTCTCCTGAACATAGATCTATTGCCAGCCAGGCGTTTATAGCCCCGATAGAGATATTTAGATACCCCTGATAAGTTGAATTCATTCTTTTGATTTTCAATATTTC
Organism: Sequoia sempervirens; assembly: GCA_007258455.2. Classification (NCBI taxonomy): domain Eukaryota; kingdom Viridiplantae; phylum Streptophyta; class Pinopsida; order Cupressales; family Cupressaceae; genus Sequoia; species Sequoia sempervirens. The sequence goes on along the minus strand of VDFB02103948.1, from coordinate 38,636 downwards.
ACTTTTCTTTCTTTTGATATTCTTTCTGTGTCACTTTTATTTCAACCTGTGAAAATGAAGTTCACACTCAGGACTGAGAACCATAGTGGCGTTGAAGCAGAAATAAGATTTTTCACCTGTCAAGACCTTACAAGGATCCTACAGTAACATTAGGATTCTTAAGATGTATGAAAGATATAAGATTTCAAAATACTTCAAATTCAAATCAAGACCTGTGAACCATCTTCTATAAATCAAACATTGAGACTGTTGGCAATAGCAAAGACTTCAACCATCCTTTCAAGATACGAGACTAAAGTCCACCAATAAAATACTTAGAATAGTCCCAGGTAATGATATATTTTCCATACAGGTGCAACACATCCAGGCGAAAATAGGAAAACCTCCAAAGCAAGAGCAAAGGAAAAAAAACAAAAAACAAACCAAAAGCAAACCTACACTAACCAAAACAAACAAAAGCAAAGCGGAAACGAAAACCTAATCTAACCAAAGTAAAGCAAAGCAAACAAAACAGAAAGGAAATCTAATCTAACTATAAATAGGAAAAGAGCTGAGAACAGCTCAAGACTGGAAATAATGCTTCAAATGCTGCCCATTGACAGGCAGTGGGATATCCTCTCTAGTGAGAGTTTTCAAACGGAAAGCATTATCTCCCAGAATTTATGAAATCTAGTAAGGGCTAAGCCAAAGTTTATCAAATTTTCCATGCTACCTCTTACGGTCATGGGCTTTATCCCAGTAAAGAACCAAGTCAAAAATCCTAAAAGATTTTACCTTGACTCTTTTATCAAACCATCTCTTGACAACCCCCTGATGTTTAACAAAGTTTTCTAGGGCTTCGTCTCTTTTTTCCTCAAGGTGTAATAATTCAGCAAGTCTGGCCTCACGTTTATCTCCCTCATCATAATATTCATTAATGAATTGTAAAGTAGGGATTTTCAACTGAATGGGAAACATAGGCTCTAATCCATAAACTAGGTGGTAAGGTGACATTCCTATGGAAGTCTTATGCCTTGTACGATCTGCCCAAAGAGCAAATCTAAGTTGGGTATGCCAATCCTTCAGATTTCTTTCTAATAGCTTGTGGATAACAGTCAGAAGATTTTTGTTGGATGACTCAGCCTAACCATTACCCTGAGGATAATAGTTGGATGCAAACTTAATGATAATCCCATGATCAAAAGCCCAATTAGAAAACTTCAACGATGAAAATGCAGGACCATTATCACAAACTAAAGACATAGGACATCTAAAATGATTAATGATACCTGATTCAATGAAATTAATTACCACCTCTGAAGTACATTGCTTGCGAGCGAGGGCCTTAGTCCATCTTGTAAAATAATTAGTGATAATAAGGATATACCTGTGACCTACAGAGGAAGGCAGATTGATTGGACCTATGAAGTCCATCCCTCACTGTGCAAAAGGTTTTACCTCAAAGACCTGTTGGAGTGGGAGTGCTGCATACTTCTCTTTAGCTACCGCAGTTTGACACACATGACAAGTTCTGACATGGTTGTGTGTATCCTTGAACAGTGTAGGCCAATAGTAACCAGCTCTCAGAATCTGGTTCGCTGTAGAAGGTGCTAATCCATGGCCCATACCATATTTGTCATGAAATTCCAACATCACTCTTTCAGACTCTGCCTTTCCTAGGCACCTTTAGTACACACCCTCATGATTTTTCTTATATAGGATAGCTCCTTTCAGCATGAAACTATCACTCTTTAAATGCAATGCCCTTCTTTGTACTGCATTAAGATGATCAAGGCTTCTCTAAGTCAGAAGATAATGAACGATGTCATCATACCACTCGCCAAGAGAAACATCCTCTAAATTGTAGTTCTGAGTTGTAAGATTAGGGCCTGTCTCTGCCATTGTCTTTGTAAGTCCTTGCCCTCTTACCAGCTTCATGGGTTGAATTTTCATATCGTACTCTTGTAACATAGTTACCCACTTGGCTCTGCATTCTCCCAGCTCATTCTGTATCAACAGCAGCTTGACTGCAAGATCATGAACTATTGCAAAGATTTTATTTCTGAAGATATAATGCCTAAATTTCTTTACAACTCTGACTAAGGCATAAGCCTGCTTTTCCACACTTGGGTATCTCAGCTCTACATCCTTCGATGGTGCACTCATGAATGCTATGGGATGCTTGTTTCCTTGATCTAATTTTTGAGTTAACATAGCAGCACAGGAATGATCAAAGGCAAACGAATATATATAGAATGGTTTAGCATAGTTTGGACTTACCAAAACAGGAGCTTCAGCAATAGCCCTTTTTATCTTTGCAAATGTTTCCTTTTCTTTTGTATTCCATTCAACTTTGGCCTCCTGCTTCAACATTGCATTCAGTGGCTTGACTATTTCTGCGAACCTAATGATAAACTTCCTCATAAAGTTGATTTCACCAAAGAATGATTTCATTTCCTTTTTGCTAGCAAGTGGTGGGATTTTGAGTATAGCCTCTATTCATTCTGGATCAATGTCAATTCCTTTCTCAGAGAGAACATGCCCCAACAATTTACCCTCTGTGACTCCAAAGATGTATTTCTTTGGATTGAGAGATATCCCAAACTCTCTACATTTTTTAAAAACTTTGCACAAATCTGAGATATGATCACCTCTCTTCTTGGAAAAGATTGTTAGATCATCCATATAAATGATTATGCACTTACCAATTATGTCTTTAAAGGAAATTTCCATGGCCCATTGGAATGTGGCTCCAACATTAATCAAGCCAAAGGGCACCCTCTTATAGGCAAAAGTGCCCCACTTGGTGGCGAAAGTAGTCTTGTGCCTGTCCTCATACTACACCATGACTTGGTTGTATCCTGAATAACCATCCAAGAAAGACATCATCTGAGATCCATTGACAATCTGGAGCGCTTCATCCAGTGATGGTACTGGATAATTATCCTTCTTTGATGCTCTGTTTAGGTTCCTAAAATCTGCACATAGCCCGATTTCACCATTTTTATTTCGCACTGGAACCAAGTCTGCAACCCAAGTAGAGTGTCTGACTGAAAATATTATTCTTGCAGACAATAGTTTATGCACTTCCTTCTATATTATGGGTTCCGGTAAAGCATTGATGGGCCTTTGCCTCTGTCTGAAAGGTTTTACTCCTGGATTGAGAGGGATAGTATGGGTTATGATTGATGTATCATAAGTCTTTAAGTCTTCATAACTCTAGGCTATCACATCTGGATATCTATGTAGTGCATCGATGATTCATTTTCTTTCTTCTAGAGTGCACACTTTACCAATAAAGACATTTTTGGCATCATCCCAAATTCCCATATTATATTTGTCACACTGTCCACTAATGGACTCTTTCTTGGTATCCTGTTCTTGCTCCCTGACCTTGTCCAGATCAAAGATCCTTTCTAATTGCACCATCCCTCTGGGAATTGTGTTAGTCTTCAAGTTAATTACACCTTCCAAGTCCATCTCTGCTTCTTGGAGTTCAATTTCGTCAATGATTTGAGAAGCAAAGACATTTGTACTAGTAATGAAATCTAAGATATGCTTGTCATCTTCAAACACCTAGAAGTTGGTGACATTATCAGGTACTAAGGGTACTAGGGTCAGTTCCACAGTAAACTTCTTTAGTCCAGAAAGAGACAGAGGTTGTAATGTACTAGTTGCCTGGGCCAGGGAGTCAGCTGTCTCTTACTTCGTGGAATCAACTAAATGTTGAAGGCATCAAATCCTTCAATAAGATCCCATGCTCTATGTTTATAGTTGGTCATTCTCCTGTCATGACAAGAGTATTGTCTCCTAACCTTCTTGACCACTAACTCAGAATCTCTAAAAACTTGGAAGATCTTAACCTTTTTCTTCAATGTGATTAATAGTCCATGCACCAAAACTTCATATTCTACCACATTATTCATACAGTGAAATTGAAGTCTATGAGCAGCAAAAAAATGTCTTACCTCTCGGACTAATTAGCTCGAAACCTACCCTAGCTCCTTGCTTTGATTTGGACCCATCGAATCTTAGAGTCCAACAACCAACAACTGCAGACTTCCTTGTTGTATCACTTGCACTGTTGCTACTGGATGGTTTTTCAGAAGGCATTACCTTTTTCCTTTGGGATCCTCTTGGACATTCTGGATATCAATTTTGACTGTCGAAGTGGGGTTGATACATTTTTGTATTGGTTCCACTGCAGCCTAGCATAAGCAACAGTCCAATTCTGAATGAGAAGCATTATGCACCCTGCACCAATTAGGCAAGAGTAATTCCCCAAAGTTCATTCCTCTTCCCAACTGAACCTTGTCTTCAATGCACTTTTGAATAAACTCCTAAAAATTAACTAGCAAACCAAGCTGACTATCTTCCAGATCATTATCATTTTCAACTGGTTCGACCAAGACTTCAGTACTACTGGATTCTGTTGTGTGGAACATAAGAAATTCCACAATATCTAGCTCCTTAAGAGGGGCTGCGAGCATATAGTTACCCATACTTACTTTTGATACCAGAATTTTAGTAGAGGTTTTCTGATATTCCATGATCATGTACTTCATTCTGGATTCTCTTTCAATTCTAATCTAGTTCGACGCTCCCTTCCAGGGAAGCCACATATGGGAGTGATCAGTCAAGACATATCCATTCAAAGCCCTAGTAAAGTCTCTTCCTAGGATTAGGCCATAAGCGTCAGGTATGTCAGCCACCTATATATTGATAACTTGTTGAATTCTAGGATCAAAAGCAATCTGCATATGAATCATATTTAACTCCCCTACAACATTGACTTTAGTCCTATCCAATTGTGTGACTTTCTTTTGTGAGTCGGTAGGAGTAATACCCATAGCTCTACATACACCGAAAGGCATAACATTGTTTGAAGCACCGGAATCTAACAAACAATTATGCAAATTCTTACCGAATATTCCAACAGAAATCAAGAATGGAGGTGTATCTATTTTCCCTTAAAACAGATTTAAGGGAGTGTCCACTTGAGCAGCTTGAGATTTGTCCTTCTCTTTCCCAGTATCTTTAGGGGGTATATGGACTTGATTATGAACCTGATTTTGTCTTCCTACTGATTGAGAATTAGATGCTCTATTGACACTCTCTCTAATTGATTTATCTTGTGACATGGAATTTGCATTATAATCTCCTAGAACTACATTCCTAATGGTTGGAACTCTTAGTAACTCAAATGTAGATAGACTTACCTTTAATTTTTTGAGTTCTTCAGCAACATATAGGGCCAATTGTTCCTCACTCAGATCAGCAGGGGTCTCCTTTGGGTATTCTATCACTTTGTCCTTGTTTGCATTAGCATTTCTCCCCTTTGGCACATTATCATGCCATGGATCTTGAGATAAATATTGCCTGAACACCTGAGGCAGTGATGGATTATTGCTAGCATTAGGATCTGGAGGTGTGTTGAAATTGTTCAGTGGAATGGAAGTAGTGAAGGGGCCTCCAGCCTGTGCGCATCTATGTTTCAATTCCCTCAAGTCATACTTCTAGATAGGTCTGTGGAAGGTCTGCACTTCTTCAACATAAGCCTCTTCTTCATCTCTAGGACCATTATCATTCACCAGACTCTCATCAAATAAATGTGTCATTTCATCCCCATTGCATACTTGGTCTGCCTCTTCCTCCAAGTGGTCAGATTCCTCTTCAGGTACATTCTCCTTACTTTGTGGAAAAGGAGCATGATTCAGTACCAACACTGGTGAATCGTAAGAAGTAGATGGCACTATTTCCTGACTACCTACATTGTTTTCCACTTCATACAAAAAAATTGAAGCTGTCGTTTGGAACTCTTGACAATCTAATTCAGAATGTTGACTCGTTTTATGGAGCTTACACCATCTTGATAAAGTAGCCTCAACTAGATATACACCACTAGGAGGCTTCTCTTGATTAACTGGCTGATTGACAGACTGATTGACATGTTGATTAACTGGTTGATCCAATGGGGTGGGGACTCCTCCATTGTTGGGCCCTGTGTTCCAAGTCCTATTCTTTCTTGATGGTTGCCTCCTATCGAACCCTTGTCCACCACCTTGCCCTCTGTCAAAGTTTTGGCTTGATGATTGCCCTTTATCATAGTTTTGTCTTATATCATTATTATACCCTCTGTCATTATTAAATCCTTGATCGTTGTTATACCCTCTTCCATTGTTGTAACCTCTATCCTGGTTATATCCTCTATCATTGTTGTATTCTCTTTCATGACGTTGCCCTCTGTCAAAGTGTTGTCCTTGTGGATTTTCTCTATTTTGATTAGATTGCATATTTCTCTAGCAACTTGCAACTGACTGTTCTAGTTCCTCAAGTAAGTCACCTCCATATTTAGCTTCTTTACTTGTTCAAAAAATTCATCCAGTCTCTCCTTGTCTGGATTACTGTATGGGGGTTGACTCGCATTATTCTGGGAATACCCTGCTGCAGCATTGGCATTCAGTGATTGGTTCAAAACTTCATAATTCTACAGGTATGGGGGATAGCTAGCCTGAAGCTGTATATGCAAAGGTTGATTCACATTTTGCTGAGGGTAACCAATTGTAGATGAAACTTATCTCACGGGAGGTCCTAGGTGAGGGACCAAAGGCAACATAGGTACCAAATTCATAATAGGAGTATGGTTGGTAAGAGCCTGGTTGAGAGCTGGAAATTGTCCAGGGTGAGCAACGAGTCCTAATGAGGGTAAAGGCCCAGAAAAATATTGCCTTAAAGCAGTGCTAACCTTCACAGACTCTCAATATGCATCAAGTAGATTAGCGGGAGGGTTATTGCTCCATTTCATAAAGGTAGTTGTCAAACTGTCAAGTCCCTCATAATAGACTTCTAAAGCAGTAGGCTCATCAACAGAATAGGGGGCCTGTAGTCTAGTATAGGCATGATGAAACCTATTGTTAAAATATCATATAAGCTCATTGACCTCCCTCTTCACATTAGTGAACTGACGGTAAAGCTCATTGGAACTAATGGGAATTCAAAACTTCTGCAAAATCGCAGTTTCTAGCTCAGTCCAATGTTCAATAGACCTAGCAGGTAAATGATTGTACCAATAGAATGCATCTTCCCCCAGTGAATAAGGAAAGATTTTACAAGCCACATCCCCATGGTTTATCCCTCTATCCTTAAGGCCAGTCTAAAAGATCTTGATGTGTTCCTCAACAGTTCTATTGGGATTATTGACATGGAATTTTGAACAAAAGTGTTCAGGGTTTTTGGGCATGACATTGTAGTTAGCAAAACTCAATGGAGATGGGTTGTTTGCTAGGGAAAGCCATTGGTGGAGGTGGGGGTGGTAATGGTTGATTTATGACTGGCTAAGGTTGTGGAATGGGAATGTCCTTAGACTCAGATGAAAATGAACTTGATGAGGATGGGGATGATGGAGATGATGGAGGTGGATGGGATGATGATGATTCTCCCCTTTTGTTGGTCCTTCTAGACCTAGTAGGGTCTAGTAATTCCTAAAATTCCTCCTCTCTTGGAGCAGATCTAGTTCTTCTTCTGAATCTCTCATGAGAGATAGCGTTCAAAAATTGATCCAGCTTGCTTATTCAGGCCCTCCTAGCGCCAATCTATTGATGATATTTTTTGCACAACAACAACTCAGACAAAATATAATATCCTATCTCTCTTGAAAGGTAAATCTCTATCAGCAAGCCTCAAGAGATAATCCTAAGGTCTCTAATGTCAGGTTTTGACAATGCATAAACAACTGAGTGATAAATGTGAAAATGCTGGTAATCACAATGGGACCTTACTACAAGCAAAATACTGAATCTCAATTTATCAGATATAACAATATGATGATACTTCAATCCTATATTTAACCCAATAATCAAAGAAATAACAAAAGATAAGGGTTTCAGAGAGATTTCTAAAGTTATTATTAAACCTAAGATTAACAATGCAAATGACAAAACACTTGAAATGGACCAATCCCTCAAAACTGATTTCTACTTAACCTAGATGGATCTGCAATCTTATAGAAATAGTGCAATCTTCTAAGGTGTTAAGATTTTCAAATCATGAACATTCATTCAAACAACCCTACTGCAATTGAAATGAATAAACCCTCATGATTGAACTAAGCACAATGAATATAAAAGGTCCAGGCTAACTTTGCAAAGCAACTAACAATCAGTTGGTTGCAAAAAGTATAGACCAGGGATTGTTGCAACACTCCAAATATCAAACCATAAACATCATTAAATCAAATCTAATCTAAATATCAATTTTCCTCAAAGCAATTCTAAAGATAGAATAACAAGAACCATGCAAGATAAGAGGAACACAAGTATGGCACCAAATCACAATGTCATTACTTGCATCAAATTATCCATTGTAGCAACAATTCCAGCTTTCTGTTACAATATTTTCTTGAGAACAACTACTTGCTAACTCTTGCTCTACTTAATTCGCTCTAACTATCTCTCTATTTGTCTGTCTAAAACTTCTTAACCCTTACAATTGAGGCAAAATGCCATATGTATAGAACCCCCCAAAACATGTTGGCCTAGATAGGATTTTACAATAATAATTAGGCACAACAAGTCAGCCCAAAGAAATTTGAAATGAAATAAAATATGCATTAAATGCATGAACTTCATCCAGGTCAGCCTAGGATCTCCAATGCAGCTCAGACCAATGCATGGAAAAATAATAGGGAAGCAAAAATCTTGATGTAGCCAATCATTAACTACCTTCCCCTTTGTCCTTATTCTGATCCAACATTTCATGAACTTTCAAAAGCACCCTATCCAAGTCGGCCAAAGTTGGTAAAGGAAAAACCCTAAGTCACCTTTCAAATGATGCAATTTCATCCCTGGATTGTTTCACCGACTTATCCCACTCCACCTTATATGTTAGGTATTTGTCAATGACAGTAATGTAGGTGGCCACATCATCCAACTGGTGCTCGTAAATGGAATCATCATTAATTGCAGCATAAACATCATGCCACCACTTTCTCAACTATTCTAAACTCAAATACTGAGGGGCAATCTTCCTCCTTCCTGTCATAATCTCAAAGAAAGCAATGGAGCCATTGTACACACCAATTAGGGTATCATCAATCTGCCTCCTCTGTTTGTAAATATTCTTCAAAACCTTTTGCCTGATTTGCAGCGCTTCAAAACACTCCCAAGGTTCAGCAGCTCCAGAGGAAGGGAGAATTCTATCACTTATTAGCCTATCCTTGGTATACTCCTTGATAGTTTTAGTTTTCTACAACAGGAGATTTGTATCTTCTTTGTCCTGAGCCAATACCTCCTTCAACCAATCAATTGCTCTCATAACATCTTTCCCTGTGGATGGAATATCCTCAATAGCCTCATTTCCTTTTATTTGCACCCCTTGCAGCCAATTTGTAGTAGCAAGAGTCGAAGCCTTCATCTTTTCCAGCTCGGTGATAGTCTCTTGAGGTAAAGGATTCGAAGCAGAAACTGAGGGGCTAATAGATTGCAAGGGTTTCATTAGATCCTCCAAGCATTTCTTGAGATTCTCATTTTCCTTTTTTAACTCCTGCTTAGTCTTTATTTTCTTCCTCAATCTTCCCAAGATGACTGCACTAGAACCTTGATAATTTTCAATGTCCTGGTCGACAGAAGTAGGTCCTAAATTGAAAGTTTGCACATTGTAATCTTTTGCAGATACCTCATCTCTATTCTTATCTGAAGTAGGGGTGGCAATGTGGACAACTCTGTTACTCGCCTCATCTCTCTCAATCTTTGAGATCACCCTAGCCTTCTTTTTACCTTTATCCTTTCCAATCTTGGCTAACAACTCATCCCAGTTTGGTGGAGTATCTTCCACAACAACTTGTTTTCTCTTTATCTCCCTTTCTAACCACTTTGGAACAGTGGATTCCAATTGCACTTCACTTTGTTTCTCCTCCTATTGTTGACCCTTAGGTGCTTCTTCACTCAAACCCTGCTTCTTAGGAATCTCATCTATCTTGCTCTCCTTCTCTTCAGCATGTTCCTCTTTGAGCTCAGGGGATGGAATCCTTTCCGCCTCTTCTTCTTTTGGAGGTGATTTAACCTCTTCGTTTCCAATAGCTGACTCTGCATACACAACCAAGGGAGACTACATTACCTTTTCAACTTCTGCTTCTACACTATAAAGGTCACCCTCATGAAATTCCTCGCCTTCAGTATTTGGATGATCTTCAACTTTCTCATATTCACTAGGTTCACTTTGAGCTTCATGTGCGAAACAAACATCATCATGCTACTCCTCATGAAAAATAACTGGAGGAAGGTCTGTTATAGGCACACTATCCTTGGGAGAAGAAGTCATAGACCTCCTTGTGTACACCTGTGCCTTCTCTTCTGAACTTTCTACATTTACCACCAATGGGGTAACTTCTTCTTCTCCTACCTTGGAGCTTGCCTTCTGTGACAGTCTTATGACTCTTCTTCTTTTGGGCATGGGAACATCAACCTTAGGACCCTGCTTTTCAGTTTCCTTCTGCTCAAACTTCTTAGTCTTTGACCTTTTCTTAGCTATTGGCTTTCTCTGCTTTTCTGCTTCCTGGACTTCCTCCTCTTGAACACCTTTTATCTTGATCTTAAAAGGAGAATCCAGCTTTCCTTTTCCCTTAGGATCCTGCTTAGTTGACTCTTTAGAAGTGGAGTGAGGATCCAAATCTCCCATCAAATCATAAGTGCATTATACACCTTCATTCTCCAACTCCCATAGTGTATGCCTTAGCCACATTCTAATGAACTTGGTGACTAGATCCATCAATTGTTTTAGTTTTTTCTTTTCTTCCTCTAACCAATCCACATCACCAATTGGCTTGTCCTTCACCACCTCATAAGCATGACCCTGAATCAAGTCCCCGTCATCCTCAAGCTGATCGGGCACTACCCTCACATTATATAGGTGAACTGATTCAACTGGAAATCAAGAAAACTTCTTCTTGACTTCAAATTCATCACTACAATTGTCCTAGTAGTCTTCCAAATCAACCTTATGGCTATACTCTCTACTAGCCTTCTTTTGGGCTTCACCTGTGATATCAAATCTGGACCTCTTGGAATGAAAGGATAAGCCAAGTGTACTCATCTCATCTTCTGAAGCTTGGGCAGAAATAATGGAAGGAAATGCCTCTCCAGTGCCAATCCTCAAGGGGAAGTCTCCACCAAAACCAGTCTTATGCTTGTCCCTCTTAACAATGGCATCAAAGTCACATATCTGCCTAGTGACTTCCAGAAGTATGATATGATTAGTGGGATATCTTGGAAGTTTGTATGGATCCCTTTGACAACCATCAATCCAAATGTATGAGAAAGTTGGGAATTGAATAAACCAAGCACCATATTTCTTGATGAGCTCTTTTGCTTGGTCTGAAATCCTTACATGCTCTACTCCCTGAAGCAATCTAGTGATATGCTTGGTGAATGCATCATTCACCCTCATGTAACTCAAACTTCCCAAATGCAACTGAGGGTAGACCTCATATATAATATCCTATCCAAAGGTGGCCTTGGTACTCAATACCTTGTATGGATGAAACCTTGCAAGAGCATAGACCAAGTACGAGGTCAACGTGAAGGTTTTGGTCTGCAACACATTGGACAACTGCTCGTGGATCACTCTGCTAATGACACCTGCCCAATGGTAGTTAGTCTTCTCCTATTCCATCCTCACAATCACATGGCACATCCAATTCTGAAACATGCCAGCATTCTTCAATCCAACCACCCTGCTGAGAAGAGTGATGGCATCATAATACTCCTTGAATTTTGCCTTGAATAGTTATTTAGGCAGCTTGAAATAATGAGACTTGGGCTTCTCTAGCCCAGAATTGATAAGTTGTTGAGATTTAACAGTCTATTCATCATAGTACTCTTGAGCTACCTTCACGTTGAATGCCACCACATGAGCTCTATCTAGCATATCAAAAGTCTGAACAATGGAAATAGGGTTGAGATTTGCCACAATCCTCCCTTGAGGACCAATTATTCTTTGTGTATCACTCTCATAGTGCCTGGCACACTCAAGGACCAGCTCATAATACTGCACCATAGAAGGGAAACCAACTACATGTGCCAACCCTAACTCTAACATCCTCTTCGCCACTAGAGGAAGGTCTTGCACTGCCATTCTACCTTTGAACTCCTCATAGTCCCATAGTCCAATGATGGTATCAGTTACCTCTAACCAGACAAAAGTGATCTTACTCTCTGGAATCTTACTCTTGATGTTCATCTTTATTCTTTCTGCTTCAGATATGGAAGATCCCTCCATGTCACCCTTAGCCTTCCCAGGTGTTACCTTGCTTGACTCAGCCTGCACTTGACAAAGGAAACATAATAAAAACCACAGGAAACCAATGTTAATTCATCAAGGGCATCATTAAAATGTGTCCCACATAAGCAATATGTCATTAAATTTCAAATGAAATGATCATATTAAACTTCAGGTTTCAGGTCAATCCGCGGAATCCAAGTCAAGAAGGAATTTCGGGGAATTTTGGGCCAGACGGATTCCAGCAGAATAATCATGAAAACACCTATTAGCAATTCAATCCGATCATTATTAATAAAAAAAATAGCATGTAAAATCTAAATATAGCATGAATAAATCATAAAATGCACCATCACCTATTAACACATCATGCTATTTCATATTCCTTCATATTTCATCAAATTTCGGGAAAATCTGCCAGGAACGGATTTCCGCGAAGGCAGAGACACGTTGCAAATTCGAAAAAAAAAGGGATCCAAGGAGTTCGAGAAAATATGGAGTCGACGGAAATCTGCAGATAAGGTAAAACTTTGAAAGTATGTAGATTCCGAGAAATCAAAAGAGGTCGGGAAAATCCACCAAAGCTGGAAAATCCATTAGAGACGAAAAATCTTGGACTAAGGATGAAACCCGAACTGCGACACCAAATCATGATTTTGCCTAGATTAATGGATTAATTATGAATTTTCAAGACCCTAAGCCTGAGACAAGTTTGGTATGGGTCCTTCATGGATTTTCTTAGAATTCTAGGCCAATTGGGAGGCGAACTAGGGTTAAATGGTGATGCCCTAAGTCAAACCCTACAAATCCACCATTAACGCACAGGAAAGCTCAATTCAATGAATCATTTAAGCAATAATTCCTTACTAGGGGAGGAAATCACGACTCTCAAGCAAGACTCCTCAGAAAGCAAAGAAACAAATGAGCTTGGCAATTACTTGGGAGACCATAAATTAGACAATGCTATGCAACCCTAGTCATGAAATGATCAAACATTTAAGAATTCAAACCCCAATAAACCCTATAACATCAAAGCATTATCCACAATCATCAATTAAAAGCAAAGTGATCGAATACATACCATTGTGAAGCAGAAATCGATCTCAGAAACATCAAATGTGAATTTAATAGCGTCCACAAAGAATAGCAGCAAGAATGCAGTAGAAATCGCCACTTAAATCAAACAATTCAAACTCAATGCCTCAAATCCAATCAAACACTCGCAAGAATGCACTCTGCAACTCAAACGATGGCAAATAATAAGCATAATAGTGCAAAAGACCTTGAAAATATTTAAATACATCATTTAAAGCTCGTATAAAAACATTAATGCTGCCAACAAGATAGCTAGGAAAAAACTAAGAACCCAATGAAAGGACGAAATCTGAAAAAATTCGGACCACGCGAAATTCCACGAAAACTAAAAATCTTCGAACCACATTGCTCAACCGGAGTCCGAGTAGGATCTGGGAAAATCTGGCCAGGGTGGAAAGTCCTGAACTTCAGAGAAAACCCAAACTTAGCTCAAAATTAAAGATCTTCAATGAATAACTTAGGGAAATCACTTAGGCAATCAAAAGAAACATTTTAGCACATGCCAAAGTAAGACAAAACCTAAAAAATGAAAGAGCCAAGACACCAAAACCAAAGTGAAAGAGGGTCCCTACTTTCAGTGGGGCGTGTGTGCGAAAACTGCACAACAAGTATCTTGTATTGTTTTAAGCATATTACAATATTGGAGATTGTTGTAGTCAGCTAAAATAGTAACTTCTTGTCCATTAACTAGAAATTTTAACCACTGATGATAAGTTGAGGGTACTGCTTGCATTTCATGAATCCATGGACGTCCCAAGAGTATATTATATGTTAGCACTTTTTCTAGCACTTGGTAAACTATATTCTTCACAATTGGTCCTACTTGAATAGGAAACATGATTAATCCTTTGGAGGATCTCTCTTCTTCATCATAGGTTTTTATTGTGATTTTCCTTCTGGCATCAATAGCATTATCAGAATAACCTAGTGCACAGATTAGTTTTAAAGTGAAAATGTTTAAACCAACTCCACCATCTATTAGGACACATTTAACATGATGTTTATGGATTAAAACTTCTATATGAAGGGTTGCATTGTGTGGATGATTAAGTGATACATCATCTTGTTCAAAAAATGATAGACAAGGAGGTGTGGTCAAATATCCCACCATAGCTTGGAATTGACAAACATCTAAATTGTTGGGTATTGTAGTGGCTACAAGAGCTTTTTCTAAAAATTCCTTATGGGATGGTGAGATTTTAAGGAGTTCCAATATTGATATCTGTGCTGGTATTTTCTGTAGTTGATCAACTATGTTTTATTGATTTGAAAGGGGAGCAGTTTTTTAGATGCAACTCCTTTCAATATTACCTTGGATTGCCCCCTTGTTGTCACATTGACCGGTTGGTAGTCTAACTTTTCCCTGATTTTTATTGCATTGATCTAATTGTTGGATATGTCTATGTTCAAGATCATGTATAGTGATATGATGTCATTGATTCCAACATTATTAGTTTGATTATCTGTGACACCATTCTTCTCAACCTCAGAAATACAATGAATAGTGTTGTCATAAATGTAATTCACATTTTTACCTTTACTGTTTGCAGAAGAAGATTCTCCCTTTTCATAATTTGGTAAAGTATTTTTAAATGCACTGTGATCATTGTTCGTTTGATGTCCTTCTACAAATACTTTCTTGTTGTCAATCAAATCTTGTACTAGATGTTTCAATTGCATACAAACATTTGTTTTATGTCCTTTGTTTTTATGAAAGTTACAATAGTTGGCATCATTCCACCAAGATGGTTTTACTTTTGGTTCCCAATTTCTTGCTTCAGGTAAGGTGATAAGTTCATTTGCAATAAGTTCTCTCATTACTGATTCTAGTGTTTGTCCCAATGGTGTGAATCTTCGTCGATTTGATGGTCTTTGATATGATTGTGGGTTAGATTCTCCATTGTTCAGAATATTATTTTGATTGACACTTTGATTGATGTTTTGGTCATTATTTTGATTGGTCTTTGCAGTAGTTTCCATCAAATTAAATATTGGTTTCGCATTTTGTGTGTCATTTGTAGCATCATTATTTCTAGTATTTCTATTATTTTGCCAAAACTTAGGTTTATCATTGTTGCCATAATGATTTGAGGAGTTTGTATTATTTTATCCTTCATTGTAATGTTTTATCACCCCTCTTTTGACCAAGGCTTCTTTGATCTTGAGCCCATTTTCAATCACTTTCTCAAATGTAGGTGGACATTGTAGTTCAAGTCTATAGCTCATGTCATCAATTAGGTTGTCGATGAATAGTTCCATCTTTTCTTCTTCAGGTATAGAATGAGGATATCTAGCAAACAACTATCACCATTGTTGTAGAAATGAGAGGAATGTTTCACCTTTCTTTTTTTTCATGTTGTAAAGGTCTTTTATTGTTACCTCATGTTGAATATTAAAGGAAAATTGCTAGATAAACCTGTTGACTAGTTCTTCAAAAGATCGAATTCCTGATTGT
Source organism: Sequoia sempervirens (assembly GCA_007258455.2). Taxonomy (NCBI): domain Eukaryota; kingdom Viridiplantae; phylum Streptophyta; class Pinopsida; order Cupressales; family Cupressaceae; genus Sequoia; species Sequoia sempervirens. The sequence goes on along the minus strand of VDFB02103948.1, from coordinate 22,834 downwards.
AGTTTAGAAAACCATTCCATACATTGACCTCCTAAGATCCTTGGAAATAACCTCATTAGATAAATGTCTTCTTTAGCAAATTATAAACTCATGGTTCTAAATTTCCTCACATTATCAATTTGGCCCATTTTTCCATTGTACTTGTCGTATTTTGGGAATTCGCAATGTCTAGGAAATGGTATCATGTCCACACTTGGATCAAAAGGATAAGGATAAATGTCTTGTAATGAGTACCCTTTCGTGGTTCCTTTTTGCATATCTTGAAGTTGTTGCAAGTTTTGCATTTGATGTGTAAGGGCAACCACTTGATATGTGTTTTGTGTGTTTTTTGGTTTAGTTTCAGTTGTTCTAGGTGCTTCTTTTAGTCGATTGATGTTGAAGTCCTTTGGAAGTTTTGCACCTAGTTCAACTAGCATCAAGAGGTATTTTTCCATATCTTGTTCTAAAAACTTTTCCATGAATTTATGAAAATTGGGATCTTGTTGTGTTGTTTGGATGTCCTCTTGGGTTATTTCATTTGCATCATTTTGGTGAAATCTATGAAAGGGATTTTCCTCAGCCATGGTATTTGGTGTTTCAATTTTTTTTCTCTAAGTTTTTGTCTTTGTAACCTAGTCAAAATGGCATACAAGTGTTTGTTATCTTTACTAAAATTTGATCTTTTTGTTGGATTAGTGCCAATGGTATTAAATTAAGTCAAATAGAATGATAAATTCTATTAATGAGACTAAGTTAAAAATTTGATTATTATGTTCCGTTTTGTGATTGTAGGATGACAAAATCCTGATAAAGAAACTTAACATAATAATCCATAATTTGCATTTTGATTTAGACACTTTAAGGTTGCAAGATCTTGGTTTAATTTGATAAACTTGGCTTGTAAGGTCCTATTTTCCCAAGTTTAAGACACTGTTTGGACTATGAAAATGTTTCTATTTTGACAAAGATCCGAGTTTTGATGTCAAAAGTTTGATAGCAGTTTCAAATAGCTCTTTGTTTTCTTATTCTGTGGATGCGCTATTACAGAGGGCATATGCACTAAAAAAGACTGTGTATGCACACAAAAAATATGGTGAATGCACTGTTAGACAGTGTATATGGGCTAAAACAGACTATGGATGCGCCAAGATATTGGTAAATTCCGACATTGGTAAATTATGGTGACAGACTGCAAATGCGTTGTAAGATAAGTCAGATGCGCTGAAATAGTGGTTGTACGTGCTATTTGGATAGAAGATGCGTTAAAATACTGAGTGTATGTGCTAAAACAAACTGTGTATGCACTATTCTGGGACTATTCACAATGTTGTCCATTTGTTCTGGTTTTTTTCAATAAAAGGATTAATTTCAGGGTGTAAATTTCTAAACCATGAACATTTTGACAGGGTATTTTGTTGGTAAATCTCTAAATTTGTTCATCTAATTGGATGATAACCTCGAAAGATAACTTCACACACATAAGCCAGATTGTAAATAGTTGTTTCAAAAATCTATGTATTAAACATGTAGTGAGTGTTCTAGAATTTGGTCTGATTCTTTCAAATTTCCACAGGTTTTGACACAAATACAAACAGTTCAAGCACTTTTCTATCTCAAATAGGTCACTTAGAATATCACAGCCCACAACTTGCAACTATGTTAGCTCACACAACCCTGTCACCTCCTAGAGGGCACCCATGTTTTTGCCTTTCCTGAGTCTTAACCAAAGTTGAATCCTCCACTTTTGGCCAGGGTCTCTAATAGTTATATGGTGAGTGTCTTGGGGGAAAATTCTTCCCTCCCCTTGCACCGTGATATAAAAAGTGTTTGGAAACTGACACAGTTGGATTCTACACTAAAGTTCATATATAGGGTATTTATTCAGAGTGGCAAATGATAAACTCCCTCAGGAGACCTCCCAATCTTTAGAACAAACATTTTGGGGATGGTTATCTTGCACACTTTCGTTGAATTGTGGGTTTCCCCAAATTCACTTTTGATTATAGTGGGTTGGAAAACTTGGCTTTGGTTGTTCCCACTTAGGTCGTTCCCATAAGGTGAGTACTTTTTCCCACTACAGTGGGCCTTCTAAAGGATTTAATAAAGCATAAAAAGTGAGTCTAGCATTTTGATAACCTAGTGAAGGGAAAAGCATAGGCCTATCACTTCAACCACAATAGATAAGGTGTTTAATTAATCCTTTACTTAATTTAGATGCATTATTTTAAATAAAGGAAAAACAATAATTGAAATGTAAATCTTGCAAACACCATTAGTAATTTTGTGAATTTTGTCTTTGACTGCCGTATGTTTTCTAGCAACTGTCTTTGACAAGCGTATTTTGCACTTGGAACACAAAAAATAGAGATTAGATTTTTGATTTTTCAAATTCTACAAAAGTAACCAGATGCGCTACAACAGTGGTTAAATGCACCAAAACAGATAGTAAACATGCTAAAATAATAGTTCAATGTGCTAAAGAAATTGGTGGATGTGCTAAAATATTAGGTCAATGTGCCAAAAGAAAAACTCCCTGATTGGTGAAACGAAAACCGTGGATGCGCCAGAATAGTTGTTGGATGCGCCAAAGTATCTGGTGGATGCACCGAAAAAGTCATCAAATGCACTAAAGTATCTGTCGTATGTGCCGTAAAATCTCTTGATCGCGCTAAAAGAAACATGTCAGAAGCTTGCACGGACACTTTTCCAAAAAAAGATGTAAAATATGGGGTTTTGGGCCCCACAGTTGGTGCCAAAATGTAAGTGTGGAATAAGTAATGAATAAAATAACAAAAAACACTTCTTAATAAGAAATTATATCAAGAGAATAAACAATAATTAACCTAATTAACACAAGAAAACTCTTGAAAGCATCATATTGCTCTCTATCTCCAAAGATTTATTAAGTCACGGGGCTCTTAGATTTTGTAAGCATTATGACTGTTAAAATGCCAATCTAGAGAATGAGATGTTGCTAAATGCAATAATCTAATCCTATATGATGATGTTTAAATGATAATGATGAAACTACTATAATCTAAATTGACATGAAACTTGATGAAAGAAGTTACAGTAAACTATGATGCAGCCATGATATTGATTTTATTCTAAAATGTTGGCTATTTCTATTGCTAAATGATAATTGCTTATTTCAAAGATGCTCGATTGCTCAATTGGTATTTCTGCAGAGTAAGTTTGCACAAAGTTGTGATCCTTTTCTTGTAGACAGAGGTTGTATTTATAGATTCCCGACAACACGTTTATGAAGGGGCAGCAAAGCAAAGGTCTGGATTTGATCTGAAGAATTGAATGGTGAAGGATGAAGAAGCCTGAGCTAATTATGGAGATTGTTCCTCCCCACAAAAAACATTTATCCAAAGGATAGGAAGAATCAATGGAAGAAGATGAAGTTCACTTGCAAATTTGTCTCCAAATTTTCCCATGAAGGTTGAGATGAATTAAATTAGACATAACATATCTAATTTGGTAGGTGAAATATTGATTAGTTGTAGAATATGCTTTTAATTTAAATATTTTGGATTTATTCAAATTTAGGAAGAAATAACAATTACTAAATAAAACAACTATTTGATATTGTTTATTTAATAAAAGAGGGATAATGATAATTAAATAAAAACTATAGAAGTTTGATTATTTAATTAAGAGGGAATAATTAGAAGAATATAAATAGAATAGAAGAATTAAAGAAATGAACTATATAAATAAATAATTATATTTATTCAATAGTAGAGGAATTAAAGGTTAATTAATCAAATAAATCATATTTAATTAATTAGATTATCTAGACAATTTTTAGGTATATACAATAATATCAAATTCATGAAGTAGTAGTAACCATCTCACAAGCTTGCCACCAACTACTAGTTTGTTCATTAGGAACTTTATTGTTGTATGGTCAATATGTATGAATACAAAATACCTTGTAATGTAGCATCTAAATTTATTGATTGCATAAACCATTGCTAACATCTCCTTTTTAGTTACTATATAGTTGAGTTCTACCCCCTGAAGATTTTTACTAATATAATAAATGTCATACTCAAGGTTTCCTTCCTGCTGTCCTGGTACAAAGTTTCTATTACAAAATTAGAAGCATTTGTATGGATATGGAAAGGTAAACTCCAATTTGGCCCTCTCAAGACACAGGTCTTGGTTAGTGTTGCCTTGAGAGCTTCAAAGGCATGTTGACAAGTAGGTGTTCATTCGAACTCTACATGTTTAGACAATAAGACAAATAGTGGTGCTGCAAGTTTACTAAAATCTTGTATAAATCTCCTGTATTACCCAACATGGCCAAGGAAGCTTGTAACATCCTTTTGTTTTTGAGGTACAAACATTGTTGATATTACCTCAATTTTATTGGGGTCTACTTGGATTCCCTTATTAGACACAAAATGTCCTAAGACTACTCCCTCAATCATCATCATGAAGCATTTCTCATCACTAAGAGAAAGGTGATGATCTTGATATCTCTGTAGTACTTTCTCCAAATTGACAAGTGCTTCTTCATAGGTATTCCCATAAGTTATAAAATCATCCATGTAAACCTCCATGGAATCATGAGAAAAGTATGAGAATATTCCGATTGCTGCACTTTAGAAGGTGGTAGGTGCATTGCATAGCCTAAATGCCAAGACAGAGTAAGCATATGTTGTTGAGAAAGGGTGTCTCAAACTTGCTAGCGTAAAAGGCTTTAGGCTTAAGGTTCATCAGGCTGACAGTTGAGTTTCGGCAAGATGAAGTTGCCAGTCTCCTCGACATTTCAATAAGCTCTCCAAGGGTTGGTGTTGAGTGCTTCATTGGGTTGACAGTCACATATCGACGGGATGGAATGACAAGTCTCCTTAACATCCTAATAGGTGCTTGACTTATCGCTAGGAGTGTTTGAAGTTTACATTGGTTGAGGATTCATCGACGAGATAAGCGAATGTCAGTAGGGCTAAATGAGAAGTCTCTTCGACATGTCAATAGGTGCATCATCAGTGAGATAGGTTAATGTCGAAGGGAGTCACTTGGAAGTCTCTTCGACATTCTGATGAACGACGGGATACATATTTTTCGTGGAGACAATACGATTTCGCGGGGACATTGATGATGGTCTCTTTGAAATGTCAATAAGGTGGGACCAAGCGACATGAAGGTTGATGTTAGTTGTACGATGATGACATGGTTGACACGTAGGTAGAGGGGACCACCCGATCAAGGATACAAGCTTCATCTGTAAGACTTCACCGTGTCAAAAGGAGTATTCATGTCATCTCTTCAATATCCTGATGAAGGGTGCTAGCAGTGGTGAACGCTTGTGAAGGACTCTTATCGGAGTGACAATAGGAATTCAAAGAGACAAGGTTTCAATTTTCTTCAACATTCTAGTAGAACTTCGTAGAGGTGATGATAACTGTTCATTTCGGTATGGAAGTTGAAGTGACAATGCTCGAGAAGTATTTATTGAATGCCATAGTGCAGATGAATAAAAGAGAGGAGAGATTGGATTCAGAGGGGTGATGCTGCCAAATTTTCTCTAGATAGAATAGGATGTAAATGTCCATGTAAAGGCTTAGAGCATGCGTTGTATTGTAACTATTTATTTTGTTGTTGAATAATACAATGGGTCTATGCTTTTGGAGTGTGGGGTTTTTTTACCCAAAAGAGTTTTCCCCACGTAAATCAGTGTGTTCATGTTTTTTGTTCCACCTTTCATGTTTAATGATTTTGTTTGTAGAATTCATTTAATGTTTGTTGTTGAAATTGGTTGATCTTGAAAGATCTTAAATTGCATGAACTTTTCTCGAAGTATTAATGGTGGGAAATAAACTATGTTTGATTTTGCTTTATGGCATAGTAGTATGTGTTTTTGAGGCTTTCTGAAGAAATGAATGTTACCAAAGACACTTATTGATCTTGGATGCTCATTCTAAGGTGAACTAAATTTCCCTTCATATGTACCCCAAGGGCATGTGAAGGTTATTTTGTCTTGGTCTTCTAGAGCTATCTTAATCTAATTGTATCCACTAAGCCCATCCAAAAAGGAAAAGTACCTCTTGCCTGCTAATGAATCTAGTACTCAGTCAATGAATGGAAGGGGAAAGTGGTCTTCCCTAGTTGTTGCATTCAACTCATGGTAGTCTACACACACTCTACATTTCCCCCCTTTCTTAGGTACAATTACTAGTGAAGACACCCATTGATTATCAAAGATTGGATAGATGAATCCTGCATCCAACAACTTTTGTAATTTTGCTTTGGCTATGTCATAGGCTGCAGGGTTCATTCTCCTTTGTAACCGATTTATAGCCATCATTGATGTAAATCCAATGTATGCATAGGTTTGGTTCTATTCCTTTCAAATCATGATTATCCCATGCAAATGTAGCTGCATGTGCTTACAACACATTCAATAATGAAGTCTATTATGTAGTAGTCAATTGACTGTTTACATTTAATGTTTTCCTTGGCATAATCTCTGAAGTCATGGATGATGTTTGAACATATGAAATGTCAAGACCTGCTATATTGGGAAAGCAACGATGTGACAATAAGGTATGGAAAATTTGAGAAATAGACTCAGATGTATTAGTAGGGACTATGTTATATAGAGGGTCTTACAAACATGTTAGACAACCATGTTGTTGTGGGTCCCTACCATAGTTGTTTTGCATGATGTTTACAATCAGTTCATCTTCATCATGGATTTCTAACAAGGGATTGCATTCAATAGTAATTAGAGTTTGTAATGACTATTGGTCTTCCTTATCTAGGGTAGGGCATACAATTTGCTCCAAATTTGCATGTGGCTGGACAAGTGGATAGAGGACTAGTTTCTTCGTTACATTTCCATTGGAAATGATCATGTTTCCAAACCTACAACCTATGAAGAAATCTACAGTTTCCAAACAAGGCCTCCCTAAGATGAGAGGATATCCTACAAGATTAGCTTTAGGTTACAACACCATAAATTTTGTAGGGTACTCCCATGAGTCTAATGTTATTACCAAGTCTTCTATGATTCCCTTAGTTTTGATTGTAGACCTATCTGCTAATTGTAACATAATAGGTGTAGGTTTGAGATTTATTAGTTGTAATAATTTTATAGTTTCTTTGGTCATTACATTAATGGCATCCCCAAGGTTAATTAAGGTATTCTTAATGAGGGTACCGTTGATTTTGACATCCACTATAGGGCTCCCAAGATCAACATACTTGGGAATAGTTATGTTTCCCAACATAATGTCTGTAAGTTGTCCTAAGACATGCAAAGTATGAGGGTCCTTACATTTCCTACCTAGCTTTTTGAGGCATAACTTTGCCGCTATTTTGGTATAAATGGGCACTTCCTTAATGCCCTGGATGAGGGTTATCTTGATGCGGACATCCTTGAGTTGTCCCAGTAGATTAGTTTTAGCTTGTGAATGATGTTTTTAGACTATTAATCTCTTAAGGAATGGAGGCTATGGACTTATGGTTGTTGGGTTAAATTGATTAAACTCAAGTTTCCTATGTTGTTTTTCCATAGATTTTGGTGGGAGTTCCTCATCTGTCAATTCTATGATATGAGGAGATGAAGGCCTAGCTAACATTTTCCCTAATATAAGGTGGACATCACTCATCTCATCCCCATAAGTGGGGTATTGTATGGTGTTGTTAGCATAAGCCTGTTCGATAGGCTCATTATTTAGGTTAGGTGTAGGTTGTGCTAGCAATTGAGGTGCTCTTGGTGCAACTATTGCTAGGTTTGGCATTATGGCTTGATGTTGTGGCTACAAGGGCTATTGTGGCTATTGATACTTGCAATTTTGATTTTTCCACTATTGACCTCTTTGCCACTGCGGTTGCCATTGATTTTGTTGGGGTGACCACTAAAATTTATAATTAGGTCCTTGGTAATCCTGTGGTGGCTACATGCCTTGTTTTTTATTCCAATTGGATTGAGGTATTGACCATTGTGGGTTTTCATACTACTCCAAGATTGAGGGTTCCAACTAGGGAAATTTGCATTATTACCTAGAAATGACATGTTATAGGTCAAGGGATCTTGGGGCATAGCTTGTCTTTCCTACCATGGTTTGCATTGAGCTATATAAAACACTTGATCCTCCTCATCTTCTAGAGCATGAAACTTTGGATTCCCTTGCTTATCTTCACAAATATTGACCAACTTCTTGCACTTGCAATTGATCTTCTATCAACAGTGTGGGCACTATTCTGTAAGGGCTACTTTTGCTTCCTCTTGCTTTTTCTTGATGTGGAGGGTATCTATTTGTGTAGCCAAGTGACTAATGATATCCTCCTTCATGTTTGATAGAAGATTTATCAACTCCACCCTTGATACCCCATTAGATGATTTGTTGAGAGAGGATGTCATGTCTTCCCTGGCCTTCTTGGTGGAAGACCTGGAATAGTTTCTACATACTTTACAAATCTCATCAAATGGTAAATGTGAGATGTCTCTTGCCCCAATGAGGTTGAGGGCATCCATACAATACTTAATAACTCCCCTTAAGAATATTAGTTTTAGGGATTCATCAAAGAGTCTATTTTGATGGGATTTCTCGAGGTAGAACTGAAAACTCTCAATATAATCTTCCAATGATTCATCTTCTTTCTATGACATCCTGAAGATGCCATCCCTCTTTCTATCTATGCCTCTATAGTAATCCTGGTATTTCTCTAGGAATTTTGTCTTTATTGTGTTCAAATTGAGAACATCTCTTCCCAACCCCATGAACCATCTAAGAGCAACATCTTTCAGTGTAGTTGGAAATAATTTGAGTCTATGGGTGCATTTGTGGTATAGTCATAACTTCAACATAACACATCAAACTCAAAAAGAAAGGTGTATAGGTCCTATGTGACCAGTCCATAAAAGATAGGGAGTGGTGAAGGAGGTATGTTCTTCAGAACAGTTGCCCTCTCTTAGTTGGCTATAGGGAACTCAAACATTACATGCTCTAGTGGATCTTCTATTGTTACATCAACCGCGATGCTTATGTGTATGTGGGAAGTCTCCTCTATATTTGGTGTAGATATTGGTGTCAAGGATGATTCTTCTTCAGGGATACCCTTGCTCTATTCACTTTGTTCTCTAGTATCTTCTAATGCTTACTGTGCTAAGGGGAGAAATATTCCCATAGTGTCACACTACCTCTGCATGCAATGGTTGTGATTCTTTAGATAAGCGATTCTTGTATATTTTTAGTAACTCGTGTTATTGTTGATGGCTAAAACCTTAATTACCCTAATGCTGAAAACAAAATTGCTAAACTATGAAAGCTTGAAAGGAATTGAAAATACATTGGAGAATCCTGAACTTAGCATCATCCTAGACAATAACACCAAAAGTGTAAGGCCTATCGAATGTCTGATTAACTTAGTGCTACTAGGTAGACACACAACTTAGAGGGTGGATTCCTAACTGAATAGTTCATCTTTCACAAGAGGCTACATTTAATTATCAACTAGGGACTCATAAAATTTAGACAGTGCTAACATAATATATGCATTCATGGAGCCTAGACACCTCCTATATGTTGGCCCCATGGTTTTCATTGCACCTAAAGGTCGACCTATTAATGCTCGATACAACCGCCAGAGTTAATAGATCCACGAGAGGTGGTTAATCCATTTCATGAATCTCAAGGGGAGCAATGACCATTTGCCAACAATATCCCCCTCAGCGCAAGCCGAGGGGATTCAAACCCAACACCTTTGGATCTGATACCGATTGTTGGTCCTATGGTTGTCGTTGCACCAAGAGGTCGACCTATTAATGCCCGATACAACGGCTAGAGTTAATAGATCCATGGGAGGTAGTTAGTCCATGCCATGAATCTCGAGGGGAGCGCTGACCATTTTCCAACACTATATTAATGGAGTATAGGTAATTACACATGTACACAAATTTGTAAAAGCTAAAAAAGGAAATGGATTGCTAATCGTAAAATAGGGGAAACAAATATAAACTGCTACCTTATATTACAGGTACCTAACACTCAAAACTATAAATGTTAACTGCTAAAACTAAACTATAACTAATTCCTCTGGAGTGTAAAACCAACATAAAGCTACATAATTCAATCCAAAACTATAGAATCACATTCAAACATTACAACACATGTATATAATTGTAAACTACTTTAACTAAATTCAACAATGTATCAATTAATCCAACAACAAGAAATGAAGTGGATTAACAATACCTCAAGTGGCCCTTGCTCGAGTTGTTGCTTCCACAAAAGGTGTCAACACCTACTTACTTGAATCAACAATGCATGATATCAACTAATTCTCTTTATTGCATAATAACTTTGAACTCTTACATACAATCTGATAAGAATCTATTGAAGATTTCTTATTCAATAACACATATCTATTGCTGTAACTGGTAACAAAAAAAACTAACGACTAGAAACAATGATAAAAAACTACTAGCAACTAGATTTACTCCTCAACAACAGATTCCACTATATAGGGTTTGTGAGTAGTCTTATCCCTTTAGGACTAATAAATTTTTTATAAAGTATTCATCCACTCTCCCTCAAAGATAGGGAGAGGACTTAGTCTTAAAACATAAAGCAATAATTATGAAGCAGGAGAAGAGAAATTGATTTAGAACTTTGTTCCTAATAGTTAACTACCACGACAAATACGTATTCTTGAGGATTGACACTTCATGAGTTAGTCTCGTTCATAATATACTCCTTCTCCTCCTAGTAGTCTTATTCAATGAACAAGAATATGATGTGGTTACTCACGGTTGATCATTAAATGATCACCTTCGTTCTCTTTTGGAAATATCACACTTTGGGTGTTTTGGCCTTTCCTTTGCAATCGTCTACAATCCTTATGTTGCAAGCTGAAAAACCTGTTGTTGCAGGTTACAATCCTTCGAGTTGCAAGATGTTAGTTTCATCCCTAAGGCATCCACATCATCAACAATCATAATTTAAGCATAGAATCATACTAAATCTCATAGACATTCATGCATTCACACATACAAATGTCAACATACCATATTTTTATTTCCACATACTTAAGTTTGCTTTAAAGTGTATGAAAGGCATATAAAAAATATATAAAGTCTTAGGAATGTCTATGAAACTTTGCAAATGAAATGATAAAAACATAAATTAGTAAAGGAAAACTAGCTATTAATTGGACCCATCAATCATCTAAAGCACTAAGCAAGGATCTAGTTTCATCCTTTAGGTCTTAGGATCAAGTCTTAGTCTTTAGTGTGCTTCATTCATTTTAGAGCGAGGCTACGATCTCTTCCTTCATACCTTATCTAATGATAGTGGATAAAAGGCAAATAAACAAAGAATAAGTTTGTGGGAGAAATAAAGAAGAAGCAAGTGCAAATTTAAAGCTAAGATTTGATCTAAATTAAATACAAATCTCTAATGAATGGTGGAAATGAATTGTGATTCGAGCTATTAAATTTATGCCACATTCATATATGAGGATGTTGGTGAGTGAATTGAGAGGACATTTGATATGATGTTTTTTATAAAATGAAACATACCAAAACTAATCTCCTTGTAGCTGCTACTTCAATCTATTCATAATAAACAAAAACGCAGATCTAACAATAGCAAGATTTTAGAGCTCATAGATTCTTGAGCTCAAGACAAGGTTAATGCAATCTTTCAACATAAATATTGGTTTTGAGTTAAAATTTGTTTTCAAGCGATAGGTGAGGAATGTTTCAACTCCATGAAATTAAATGTTTTCTAGTGTGAGACAACTTTTTAGGTGAAAGCTGCTACAAAATATAGCCTATTTGGCTAATTAGAATTAAACTATATAAATTTTGATGCTTTCTTGAGTCTCTCTTTTCATGTGATACAATCTTCCTAAAATTTTAATTGTACCTCATGACAAATATGTCTAAATTTGATTATACAACCATCATATTTAGACTCCAAAATTTAGAGGATTGATTTAGATATCAAATAATTTTTTTGTTATGACTATCCAATCTGAATGCCCTTCAAACATTAAGAAATACCTTATTTCAAAAAATTATATACAAACTAAATATATATTAAAATACCTAAATATGACTAGAACCCTAAAATTTAGAGCCAAAATAAATACCTAGTTATTGCGAGGAAATCACAAATTCGCAATCTCCAAGCCAAACGGATGGGGAAAATGGCTTTCCTCATCTCTTATTAGTACTTGCCATTAGACAATACTATTGCAATGACTTTAATTTTTCTTAGTTAACTAGTTATTAATAAGTTAACTTTCAACCAATCAAAAACAATAATTTTTAAAAAAATAAAATAAAATCCAATTTTATAAAGTGAACTTGTAAAATATTTAATTTTATAAATTATCAAAATTATTTATTGTGATTATGATTGGTTAAATTTTTTTGTGTGTTATTGACAAATTTTTAGGAAAAGTGAATTGAACTATTATTTTGCCCATTTTTAAGAAAAATGAACTATCATCTTGCCTATTTTAAAAAAAATTGAACTATTATTTTGACTATTTTTAAGAAATATTATTTAATCTCAAAAAGTAACTACAAAACCAATTCTCAAAACAATGAACAACTTCTCTTCATAGCCGTGATTCCTCATTTTACTCCCACGGTGCAACCATTAACTCCTAATTGGAATCATCTAATGCCAAAATGAATACTCAATTCAGTGCCTCCTCCATATGCTACAATTTAAAAGTTGTTTAAGAAGTATTAAAAGTCCACCCAGTAACAATGCCGTCCCATGGAGGGGGGCTTCCTTAAAATCCAAAGCAAATTCTGCTTAAGCTTTTATGGTGGTCCCATGAATATTTGCAAGCTTCAAAATTTAATTGGTGGTGGAATGGCAGTGCTGTCAATAAAAAATTAATAAATAAACAACATTTCCCTCCAAATTTGTGACAAGTGGCTGGAAAGTACTCTTAAGTAGGTGGGGAAATTTCTAGCCCCCCCAATCTCACCAGCTGAAATTTTCAGCCACTTGCTTATTTTCCTGAAAAAGATTCCATTTAATCCTCTAGCAGATTTTTTTTTTTCCATGAGACCACCTGCTTCCGTGAAAATAGGAGCCCAAGCCCCCCCATAGGACCATACAACAAGTGTATGAATTTCGACCACCGACTAACAAATAAAATAAAAATCAATTATATTATATATAAATTTAAATAATAATTTTTAAAAATATTAATTAATTAATTAATTAATTAATTTTATTTCTTTATTTAATTTTGTTTAATTAATTAATTAATTAATTTTATATATAATTTTGTTAAATAATTAGTATTTAACTATTTCTTATAATTATATTATATAATCATTTCATTTTATTTATATTTTATTTAGTATAAAATAATTTAAAAAAAATTATTTAAATTTATATTGTCTTTTATTTTGTTTGATATTTATAATGTCTTTATAATATTTAAAATTTTAATATATAACTATTTTTTATATAAAATAATTGATTTTTATTTAATAAAATTAAGATAAGATTAATAATTATTAATATTAATATAAATGCATATAATTATCTTTTACTGAGTGGTCTTATGGGGGGCTTGAGCTCCATTTTTTTTCAGTCCAAACAAGCAAGTGGTTGAAAATTTCAGCTGGTGAGATTGGGGTGGGGATAAAAATTGCCCCACCTGCTTAGAGTACTTTTTGCCACTTTTGGAGGGAAATGATGTTTATTTATTAATTTTTTATTCACAACATTCCATTCCACCACCATTCCACCCTGCTTAAATTTTGAAGCTTCAAAATATTCATGGGACCACCAGCTGCAAAATATTCTGGGAAAAATTTAAGCAGATTCCCCCAGATTTTTAGGAAGCCCCCTCCATAGGACCCTGCCCTTATTCAATTAAACTAGAATATAGAAATGCATTATCTTACAATTTAATGATTAATATATTATTTACATAATTTTAATAATAAAAAATAAAAAATAACATTAAAATCAACAAAATTCACATTAACAAAAATTATATTTATTTTTATTAAATCTAAAATACTATAACTAAAATAGCAAGTACTAGCCACTACGTGGCACTTGTTAAAAGGAAAAAAGATTAATAAAACAGAAAAGTACAGAGAGTATTTTATCCAACTTTTCTACAGTTGGAAATTTTTTCCTGACTTTTTACCATTATTATTCAATTTTCCTATCTTCTCGGTCGAACTTCGAATCGCGCGAAATACAAAATTCTAGAAGTTAAAAGCATTATCTCCGTATTTACATCCACCTAAATATATGCATAATTGTTCAATAAAAAAATAAATAAAATATATGCATAATTTACACTTACATACATAACTCACACGAGTAGAGACTTATTTTTTTTTTTTTTTTTCGTAAAACAAATCTTTATCGTTTTCGGACAAATCCGCCTAAGTTTGAGCATCGATTACCAATTATGGCGTTCTTAGATGATTTCATTAACAGTAAGTTTTGATTCTCTGTGCATATTCTTTGCAACGGTGTTTATTTTTTCAAGCACAAAAAGTTAAGGTGAAATACTTCGTCAAAGGTTGCAATTGTTGGGCATAAAACTAGAAAATCATTTGTCCAGTTGGTGATGGAAGTATAACAGCTATTTTGGCTATATACTATAGCGTGGATTACTATTTACTCAATTCATGTAGTCAGTGTCTACAAGTTTTTTCTTTTGGAGGCAATTGTTTTATTATTAGGGTTTTTTCCGGTGAAATGAACTCAGCGTCAGTAGAGAAAGAGCTAATAGAAGCCAACTTTAATCTGCCAATGCTTTAGACGTAAGCCAAATGTATGTTATTTACTCAATTCATGTAGTCAGTGTCTACAAGTTTTTTCTTTTGGAGGCAATTGTTTTATTATTAGGGTTTTCTCCGGTGAAATGAACTCAGCGGCAGTAGAGAAAGAGATAATAGAAGCCAACTTTAATCAGCCAATGCTTTAGACGTAAGCCAAATGTATGTTGAAAACCCTAACTGCAGAATTTAAGTAATTGAAATTCTGGTATTATTTCTATAGGTTTTGATTTTTGAAATATAGATCCAGATATCTCTTTGTTTATGCTCATTATTTCAAATAATAAACGCAATCTGCATTCTGCCAGAGCTTTAGCCATAAGCCACATTTATCTTGATGCCCTAATTGAATATTTTGATTCAATCAAATTTCCGAGATTATTTCTACAGCTTGTCACTTTTGACATATATGTCTGGATCTGTGTTCTCCTTTATTTTAGTTATCAAAATAAAGAAGATTGAACATCGAGACAATCACATATCTGTTTCCTAAATTAATTAATTTTTTGAGGTTTTAGTTTCCACCATTTTTTTTGATGTGTTCATCTAAACTTTAAACCTTCGGCCCTCTGTACATGCTAGGACAGCAAGAATATCCTCAATGTGCATGCAGCCACTCTGCAACTAGAGGAAAATCTGTCTTTACTGTTAGTTATTGGTAAAATTCCTAGATTTTTTGGGGAGTGGTAGGTAGTAGTTCCATGGATGGTTGGGGCTTAAATTTTCTTGGAAGGTGCTGAAGAGTAATTGTAGTAGTGATTTACAGTCAAGGTTGTTGCATGTTACACAAAACTTCAGGCTTCACTACAATTTTTCGAAGATGATATATACAACTGTTACTTTTTATTTCCAGAAATATTTAAAACAAAACTGCATCATTCTTATTTTTCTAGAAATCAAGAACAAGCAAGAGAAATCCCTGTAAAATTTTCAAGCATGCACTGTAAACTCTCAGTGCCCACTTTTCCACACCTGCACAAATCTTCCTCCACAGAAATCAGTTCTCTCGAAAGTTTGGCTAAGGTTTTAAAATTTCTTGTATTCTGGAGCAGATATCTTCCACAAGACTTCAGAGTGCAAGTAGGAGTTTCATCCCCCTACATGTGACGGCACAAATAAAGTTTCTACTGAAAAATTTTCTGCTCAAATTTTCAGTGGAATACTTTAAAGGTACCCATTTCCTTTATTTACATCCTTCATGTGTGACCTTCTCATTGAAACCAGGAGCTGTAGCTCCATTCCTGGGACCTTTGCACTAGAATGATTTATTTATTGCAGTAGCTCGTTGTTTCCATCTGAGTGGTTGTTCATATGTCCATTGATTAAGCAATATATTCCCATCAACAGTATGCAAGTGCTTTCTGGTAGCTTACATTGAAATTGAATTGAAATGAATATCTGTCACTACAGATTCAGTCTGAGCCTGCTATAGAAATTTTTTCAGAACTGTGCTGTGAGAAATTTAATTGCCTGGGTTTGTCATATTTTGAAGCCTCTTTCTTTGGAAACTGGTGTTTTGTAGGGCGTTTCTAGCCTGTGATACATGACTGACCACTCAACAAAAAGATTAAAAAGAAATTAATAGCTTGTTCTCTCCACTATCAATTAGGAATCTGAACATCTGTCCATAATAATTCTATCTTTTGGTCTGTCTTGTTGAGCTCTCTATTGAGATGGAGTTCTTTTCAGTCAATCTCTTGTTGGAGTACCTCACAGATTTTTTGGTGTACATGTTCTATGTTAGGTTTCAACAGACAAATTTTATCTGATCAAATTGAAACTTGTAGAAATATAGATTGTTTTCCCTTCATGAACATTTTTTTTTGTCTATTAACTCTTAACAATGAATCTGAGCATGGTATATTTTTATAAATAATATAAAAAGCATGACAATCCTTGCATAAGTATTAAAAAATAAAATAATGTCAGCATCTACCTGGGATGAAGCTTAGCAGCATGTTGCAGTGCGTTTCCTTTGTAAAATTAGTTTTCCAGATGTTTGTTATCTATTAACTCTTAACAATGAATCTGAATATGATATATCTTTATGGTAGATATTTTCTTATAAAATAGTAGTTAAAAACATTAACAATTCTTGCGTAGGTATTGAAAAAATTAAAAAAATGTTAATATTTACTTGGATTGAGGCTTAGCAGCATGTCTCAGTGTATTTAATTTTAAAAGTAGTTTTCTACACCATGTACTGAATATCTTTATATCCATGTTTTGTTGATGTTCACAGATATAGCATCATTGCCTTCAGATCTACATCGAAATTATGCACTTATGCGTGAACTAGACCAACAATTGCAAGGTAAGTAGCAAATAGTATTCATTTTATTGAGCTTTTCAACATATTAAGAAATGGAAAGCATACTAACTAGACCTATGTGGGTTACTCAAGAATGTGAGATGTTGAGATTGAATTGGTTATGCCTTTTTTTGTGCATCTTTCAGTAGTGTCAAATTCAATAGTCTTGTCTTAACCATCTTTTTGATAAGGTTTGAAAATCTTACAGCTGAGTGTATTCTGTCCTAGGAATTGCATTTTGATCATAATTCAGAAGGGTTGTAGTCCTGTTGATTACATTGGCTCTGTATAATCAATGATCTTGCTTGCAGAAAACATTGGTTTCATATCCCTGGCAATCCAATTTGAATATGGATAGGTGTCATCCAAGTTGATTGCATAATGAATCACCTTCCCCTCCACTGTTTTGATGCAATGATGAAGTTTGTACTGCACAAAAACGAGGTCATTGAGGCACTTTTGCATCAATCTGCTGCATTTCTTTGTGTGAAAAGCCTCAAATGTGCTCCAATCGCACTTACACCTAGAAGCACTATAGGGTTGGCACAAAATGTGGATGGCAAGGCTTTGAAAATTTGGTGTTTTTGCACTATAATCTTCCCACTGCAGATCCTCAAGGGGAACATTTATGACTTTGTAAGTAAACTTATATTACACTTATTAATTATGCCTATTCTCTAGGAAACTTCGATTTAACTTTTGAAGGTCCCCTAAACCTTACTGTTGGGTCATTCTTGTTCGAATGCATACAATTGAAGAAAATAATCTCCCCTTTGCACCCTTGTAAATCTTCAACTTGTTAAGAATCGTGTCTTTAAGGGTTTTGTCAAGTGTCATCATCTCTATTCATGTTTTGAGACCATCCATTACTTGCTTGTTAGTCCTTAAGGAATTAGAAAAGAAAAACTTGGGATTCAAGTAATAGGCTGCTGCATATATGTGTTGGTGGAGTTGCTTGTAACACCCCCTATCAATTATGTGTCAACTGGGTTCATATTTTCTTTTGTTGGACCCACAGTAATGTTGGATGGCCTCTTTGAACTTGTTCATGGCCTCATATAAATAACCCATCAAGTTTTTACCCCCATTGGCTAGGTGTAAAAACCTTGACCAAAGGCTTTGTTAGCTAAATAAAACCAATATTGATTTTAAAAATAAGAACTAGTAAAAATTTGAATGACAAATAAAAAGTAAATGAAAAATTAATAAGTCCTACAAACTTATAAAATAGTAGAGTTGATATCTTTGTAGGTTCTTAAAGTGAAGTTAAATGTCACCTAGACAATCTTGTCTATGCTCTTGGCACACCTAGTGATCACAAAGAATGATCTTCTTAACCATTTCCCCTTTGGCTTTTTTTGAGTATGAAGATTTTACCCACCTAGTGCTTAAATGCCATGATGCTTGAATTATTTACAATGTGATGAAGTCGGTAGTGAATTGTGTGGTTCCTAGTCACACAAGCTCCTTTCCCTTGGTGTTCACTTTCATTAGGTGAAGCACCCAAGGGTGGTTGAAGATGTATTAGTGATGTTTCTTGCCTCTTCCTCCACAGTTTTCATCCATCCAAGTTTTCTTAAATCGTCATGGAGAAGATCAATGCAATGGGTGACACAAGGGCTCTGAAAATGATAGGATGCTTCGCTTCAAGAAGTTTATTTGTCACGCTACATGAGCTGCTACATTATTGGTCACACTTGAATGACATTCTCCATAGCCACTTCCATGACCATTTCATCCAACATGTTTCACAATCTTAGGATTTTCACTTTGTAGTAGACACCAATCTACCTCAAAATCTTCAACTGACCACCTAAAGCTGCTGGAAGTTGATCAATGTGTGGTTCTTACTATTCATCCACCCATTAGAGAAAATAGTGTGGCACTTTTTGTGTCAATTTCTCTTTTGATCTTTACTATGACCTGAGTGATTTTCACAAATTCATCCAACAATGGGCTGCTCAAATTATATGGTCTAGGTACTTCATACACTTTTCCGACAATAGCCAATGCATTGGTCAATTAGTCCCAATATTGGCTACTTGCAACAAAATGGTATACTATTATATTAGCAAAAATTAGCAAATGCATTCTTGTCTCATGATGTTTCTCTTGGTTCTACATGGTACCTTTGAGTGAAGATTGAACGCTAGGAATATTGAAAGGAACAAAGAACCTTGGAGATTGTGTTCGACTAGATCTTCAATGGGCCAGCTTGGTATTTATGGGGAACAATGAGAGGTTACTACATCAGTCTCCAAGTTAGGAGGAGAATTCATGACAAGTGCAGTTGTCTCAGCTGGCCTTGTCTTCTTAAATTTCTTCTCACATGAAATAAGGACATGTTTCCATTGAATTACACATTTGGATGTCACGGCCAAGATTTTGTGCAAGGTGATAATTGAGGTGATTGATGTTTCTGTAACCCTCAAGCCATACCTCCATTTTTGCGTTTGTATTCAGTGTGCCATGCTTCCAAATCTTTGGTCTTGGCACCACTACAATTGCATGTGGATGCTATCTCTATTTGCAAAGTTGCAAACTCTAGCAAAAAAAAGCCTTTAAAATTATTTTTCTTAAACCCTGGCTTTGAAACAAGAAATTAAGGAAAAAAAAGAAACAAAACATGAAAAGAGTAAAACCCTAGAAGTGCTAGAACACAATGAAAATGAAAGAAAGAAATCTAAATAAAAAATAAAAAAGAGCTATGTAGCTTTCAAATCTGGTGAATAAATTTACAAAATTGGTTGGAGATCACTCAAAATGAGTCCAAAAACTGAAAATCAATGCAACAAAGTCAATGAGTCAAAGGCAGAAGAATGAATATCATAAACCTGAAAGAAATCAGGGTTTTGTTGTTGAAGGTCACAACCTGTTCTTTTTGCCACTAGGTGAGTTTTCTTTTGGGACTCTTGACTAACTGCAAGTTAACTTGTGAGCTACTTGGCAGGTTCTTGTTCAAAATTTATTGGTGATTATTTGGGCAAGTAACTTGCTGGCCCTGCAAAGAGTACTCCTGAGTCTGTAACTTGCAGAGTTTAGGAACTATGCAATGAGTGATAAACAATAATTATTGCATGACTATCTCATTCTTATGCCGACATTGTTTTAACCTATGAATTAATAAATTAATCATCTTTTGCTTTTAAAATTTTAGTCCATTTTTGCTGTTGTTTCTTTCAATCTCTCCTTCCATGTTATAATCTTCATCACAGATTTGTTTGTGAAGCTTATTGAAAAGCTAACCTGAATTTCATGATGTTTTATCTCTCCTCTGAGAATGGAAACAGCGCTACAAAAACAAAATGAAGAACGATGTGATCGTGAGCTAGAGAAGATAAGAAAAGGGGCAGAATCTGGCAACATAACTGATGCTTCAGTTTTTAGATTTTCTGATGATGCACTTGCTGAACAGAAGGATTGCTGTAATATAACTGATGAAAAAGTTGCTTTGGCAGTTCAGGCCTATGATCTGGTATATCTCATATTTCTTTTTCTTTGTTGTACATTATGTTTTTAAGATGAAGCTATTCTATCTGATATTCAATTTGTAAATGATAAGATATTTAAAAAAAGGAAAAGGAGCTCAGCTTATTGTGCTTTAGATTTAATCTCTTGTAACATTGCATTCTTGGTTAGGATAAAAATGCATTATATGAACTACCATGACACTAATTTATCTGGCTTGCTTGTATTTTCTCTAGACTCTATTCCATGATTCAGATACTAGATATAGATGGACAGTAACTGAATGGTGCAAAGACTGGTATGTCTTGTACAATGGACCTTATGTTTAATAGTTTATACATAGAAGGATGATGAAATTATGAAACTGTTATCTGAAAGGATGCAAATCATCATTGAGAAGCCTAATGTCTATATTAAAACTTACCTCTACATTGTACAACATCTGTCATTGTGGAATGCTATTAACTATTTATAAATTTACCTCCAAACAGATATCTTCTATGTTGCATTTTGTTGCATTTAGTGTCTATCTATTCAGCTCTATACCATGCCATTCTGTTGCCACATCTCTGCCTTCATTTATGCTTCTTTCTCTTTTCTTTTCTTGCAACTTCCATCCTGGTTATTTTTATTGATCAACATTGTTTGTTCTACTTTGGTTTCATCTCACTTATTTCTATTTGTTTTTTCTTTCACATCTCTTTGTTTTCCCTTCTTGCAGATGTCGCTTTTTAATTTGTCTTCCATGATTCTCTTACTTGAATAATGTTTCGGCTTTTGTCTATGGTAATTTTAGGGGCGTTTTCTACAAATCATGGCATCAACGCCATAGATATATGTCTTTAATATACAAATGTAATTAGATTGTGTGAGATAATGATTAGTGCTCACCTGCCAAATAGTTGCTAAGTTTACACCTGCCAATTAGTTGTAAAGTGCAAATTGGCCCTTAGAGAACTTTAAATAGCCGTCTGCATGGTTAGTTTGGTGGGCTTACTTTCACACCATTAGAAATTTTGTAGTATACATATCCCACACAAGAGTACCTGTAATAAGAGCCTGCATGATTGGTTTATTAAGCTTATTTTTTTACACTTTGAAATTCTTCGTATTATAAGTACCTTATGTTACCCCAAGTTTCCAGGACGGGGATGGCAGGGGATGGTGGGATGAGTCCCCAAGTTTCCGATTTTTGAGGCCAAATTTGGGGACGGCTATATAAAATATAGGGAAATTTTAAATATTCATATGATAACAGGGATAAGGCATGCATAATATACATTATAGAACCTTAACATATAACATTTGTGTTCAACATTATGTCAATACTCAATACACATTCAAAATTCAAAATTAACATACATGAATCATGAAACAACCTCCAAGTTATAATTTATAAACTTATTTTAAAATGCCCAAAGGCTACATTGCTGCCATATAGTTTTAAAGATAGCTATGAAAATCAAAATACAATATTGTATGTTAATAATGAATAAACAAAGAGCATTGCTGCCCCTAATCATCTCCCATAACCGCATCAAAATTAGAGTCATCTTTTGAGTCACTGCCACTGCCATTGTCCACCTTAGCCTCAACCAATGGAACCCCAACCAAACCCTCTGTTGTCTCCTCCTCATCTACCTGGGCCACGTCCTAGGGATCAATATCCCACTGTCATGTCCCCTTCTCAGTGACATCTCTCAGAGGATAGGATTGGCCTATCACACGACCCTCGTAGGCTGATTGTTTGGATAGAGGGTCACTTCGGAGCTTGGTTCAGCTTCAGTCAGCGGAGTTTGATCAGTTGTCTTTCGTTCTGGCTCGATCGGAGACTTTTTGCAGAATTGCTATTTTTAGCGCCTCGGCAAAAGTGGGCAGGGGACCATCGCTATTTTAGCAAGATGGCTTTGGCGGCATCCTAATCACTGCAGTTCGTCACATCGCACTAACAGAAACTTAATAAGTGATTCGAGAAATATTAATATTTAATTATATTGATTAAATATTAATTATTTAATGTTTATATTATAAAGTTATAATTGTAAATTATAACTTAAGTGATTGCCTTGAGGGGTGCGCCCATCATCAGAAGGGGCCAGTTTCACATTTGATTTATATTGAAATATTCAGCGGGAGACTATTGAGATATTAAAATATTAAAACGTGAATATTTTAATGAAACCCTATTCTTAAGGAAATCGCACTTTTCAGCCTTAAGAGGGTTTTGCATTGGGAATTGTGCCATTATGTGAGTATTGAGTTTTGAGACTGATCAA
>VDFB02103945.1:0-15262 GCA_007258455.2 Sequoia sempervirens | reverse complement strand
TGATTAAATGGTCCAACCTTGGATAGCGAAATGGAAGACTTGTAAAAGAATATTAATGAGTTGTGAGAATTTCTATTTCATGATTTGTCTTGTGATATTGTAATGTTCAAATGAAAATGGCAGACTATCTCCCTTATTAAGTAGGAAGTCTTCTTTAGCATGTTGAGAAAATATAGTGGAATCACCCATACTGATACGTCAATGAACATAACAAACATAGTTGAATAAAAAAGAAGAATGGCATGGATACAAAAAAAAAAAAAACAATCTTGATCATAAATGTGATGTTAGTAAATTGAGAAGTTTGATGTAACATGTATTGTTAATAGTAAGAAAATTGAGTATTACCTAGAATGAAATTGTGAATTATATGGCAATTTATATTACAAGTATGCAAAGGATAGATGTTAACAAAAGAATAAAAAAAGAGAACATTGTGTAAAGAAAATAAAGTATGTATATGCTAATAGTGAGATAAACTATGTATTGTTAACCAATGGTAGCAGATCTTCTAGTGGTTTCTTATACTTATGCAAAGTTAGTAGATGTTTCCAAAAATTGAGATGAGAAGTGAATACTATCTAAAGAAAAAATAAAATGTGTTTAAGTGTATTGCCCTTGTTCTATAATATGGGGAATTTCGTAAAGTTTATTATGTTATGGCATGTGATGTGAAAAAACTAGTAAATGTGTTGTGCCCCAAGTATAAGATATCAGGTATCTGACTTGGCAAAAGGGTGAGGGACGTCAAGTATGATCCCTTATGTGTACCCTTTGTGATTTCCCATTATGTGAGTATGTTAATTGTGAAATAATGTAAACATTATATGTGTAGATGTGTGTCTACTAAATGAAATGTGAAATAATTCTTTGTGTAAGTCTTGTTCATATGTTAAATGTGTACCCCTAGTGTATAGTTCCCCTTCGGGATTGAGATGCCTACTAGTGTAAATAGGGGTTGAGGGGTGAGAGAACCCTGAGTGGGAACTCCATGGTTTCCATTGGATGTGTTCCTAACCTACTCCCCCACATATGAGAACCAAACATGTTGGTTCTTAGTGAAAACCTACTCCTTTATGTTTATAACCCATGGGTAAGGGATGGAATTACTTGGGCCATATTGATCGCATATTTTGGATACTTCAGTAATGTAGGGCATTGATACTATGTGGAAGAGTCCCATCCTCCCCTTAGGTGGCTTTATCGATGTCACATGGTGCTCATAATGTGAAAGTTTTATTGTTATTGGAAATTTATTAAACTGTTGTTTTATTTTATTTTATGCCAGCAGTGTTAAACTTTACATTTCTTTTATTAGGGCTATTTAGCCATTTGAAAGTTGTCGTAGTCCATTTCCTCAATGATGTATTTAATTTGTATTTTGAATTAAGATTGGAATGTTGAAATGCAGCTGCAACTAATCTTTATTTAGTTTTCTTCTTGAATTTATAAAAAAAAAATTATTGAAATGTTGGTTTATGATTTTATATTACTCAGTTTGAGGATTCTTGTTGTTTTTCTAACTGCTGGCAAGTGTGGTGTAATGTGACATCTATAAAACTGCCATATCCCAGGGGTTCCCTGGCAGGTCGTATAGGAGTAGATGCACTAGGGAATTATGAATTATTTGAAAGGCGTTGTAAATGGGACCGGTATGGGATGGTCATTAATCCATTCTTCCCTTAGTTCTATGATTATTCTTTTTGTACCTTCCTCTTGGAGGCTAAACCCCTTATACAAACAAGGGAAGGTACCTAGGAGATGTATGGAAGGGTCCTTAGTGAAGACCCTTGAGACCATCTCTCCTGATGGCTATGGTACCCAAGAATCTCCATCTTTGTAAACCCAATTGAGCCTTGTGATGTGAGTTATGTGTAATTATTGTGATGTATGGGTAAATTTGTAAATAAATGACATGTGAAAGTACTTGACTATTATGTGAGAAATAAAGTGATAGATAAAATTGAGACTACTATTCTTGACACATGAATTGATATTAGAATGAAAGTATTTTCTAACATCATGAGTGATGTTTATAATGCAAAAGAGAACCTTGAAGGGTGTCCAAGGATGTTAAGGTGTTTGGATATGTTTTGGAGTAGTTTCCAATAGAAAATGTTAACTACATGGATGGCTACTAACATATCGGATAAATATTCTATGGTGAGAAATTTTGGTTCTAAGTATTTAGATATTGGGTTCATGGAAGGGATGTCTTTAATGTGCACTTATAGTTGAATGTTTTGATTATGTCATCCAAAAAAAAAAGTGATTAATGTGTTTAATATATTTATGTGCATTGTTGTATGGTGATTATGTTCTAGACCTTAACGACTTCCAGGAGGAATTCTAAGCTAAGGGGAGGGGGATCTCAGACCCTGCTTCACATGTGATTATTAAAACCCTAATTTGTTTCATGTTTCCCTAAATAGATGGTAAGATGTATTACATATGATAAAGAGTGTGAATGTGTAACAATATTTTTGCATTTCATTCTGACATTTTGTTTAAATTTTCACTACCATGAAGGTGTTAGGAACCCTTATCCAAGTATAAAACTCTGATGGATCCTTAAGGGGGTCTTTAAAGAGGGTTGTTGGTCAATTTCCTCAGCTGGGATGCAAAAAGAAACCCCCTAAGTTCTATACCATTGAGGTAGGGGTCAAGTGGGCTTATAATAGTGTCCCAAGGACATGATTTGACCCCTAATAAGTCCTCATAATGAAGAGTGGCGAGTTTTGAGGATATGATGAAATAAAAAGATGGAGGGGTTGTCCAAGTGCATGTTTTCTTCTTTAATAAGGAAAAGCATCTTATTAAGGGAAGTAGGTTCACTTTACACCTCCCCACCCAAAATTTGCAAGTTGAAACTCTTATATATTTTGGAGAGGAAGAATGAGGGGGGTGTTACCCACTTCTCCTTTTGGAGAACTTGAGTGAAGATTTTAGCAATAATGGAAAGAAGGAACATAGTCCACATCTTTGGGAAGATAGTGTTCAATATGGATTGACTTGGAGAAAAGGTAGCTGAAAGAGTTCAATCCCTTCACCTAAAAGAAAGAAGATAAGTTCTTCCTATTTTCATTTACCCTTGTTTATTGGTTGTAAGAAGGTGGCATATTGCATGGGTCATGGTTGAAAATAGAAAGTAGAGAACCTAGATGCATGTAAATTTCTGCTATGTTAGTTTTATTCCTTATAAAAATGAGACAATACTCCATTTATCTTCATGGAGCTAAAATAATTCCTTGCTTGGGGGTATGGCTAATGCCCTCGAGGCTCCATGATGCCATTATGGTAGGGTGGAGAGCAAGTTTTACTCCTTGTCTTGTTGTTTATTGTTTTTGTTTTCTAAAATGTTCTTTGTAATATGGAAAGTCTAAATAAAATATTTGTAGATCCTATAGTAGAAGGGAGAAAAAGGAATTCCATGAGCTTGAGGTAAAGAAGAAATTTGGATAAAGAAGTGTTACATTTGTTTTTTTTTCAAGAATATGATATTATGGGTAGTGTATTTGAATTTTTTTTTTTTAAAGAGAATTTTGTTTTGTGTTATAGGGAAAAAAAAAGAGAGAGTAATGGGCCTTGGTTACAAGAAAAGGGGGGATTTATTATAATGGTATTTCTTGTTGCATGCCAAGTCATAATCATTTTGCATTTTAGAGCTCTATAGAAGCCTATAATTAATGAGATAACAAATGGAAGTGTATTATAAGTAATTTAAAAAAAAAAAATTGTATATTGTAGATATAAAAGTTAAAATCCGTGATGTGTATGAAAGATTAGATAAAAATTGTGTATTACCTTGTGGCTAAAAAAAATATATGAATACAAAATAAGTTTAAAATCTAAAACAAAATAAAAGGAGTTGTGGCTAGGGGCAGCCGAGCAAAAATATTATTATTTTTTACATAATATTCATTGCTGATCTACCTTTTAATACAAAACACTAAATCTTGCTCGTGCACAGAGATTTTCACTAATAGGTAAACAAATGAATAAATAGTAATATTAATATTAACATTGTTGTGATTTTAATGCAAATAAATTACTACTGCTGCAGGGATATGCTTATCAAAATAAACTAATATTAATGCTAGAATATGCACATCACAACAAAATAAATTAATATTGCTAGTAGAATATGCACAACCATAGAGTAGAAACAAAAGTATGGATATGCACATTGCTAAGAAAATAGGTATGTTGTCTTGTGCAAACTCAAACTATTATTTTGATCTCTTTAAAACAAACAAAAAGAAACAAGATATAGTTCACTAGTTCTGGATTGCATAATCCAATAAATCTATTGTATTCAAAATAAAATATATATATTTATTTATTGCAGCTTAAGCAAAGAACTCCCAAATATAGCAAACTGATATAAAGCACAACGAATGAATGGGATAAGTCCCTACAGATACATAAATGGAATAAAGCATATGATCTCCTTCGTCAACATGAAACTAAAACCCCTCATATTCATCCCCATTTCCTCTATGGTTGGATGCCAGATTTGACTGTGTGTTTGGGTTCCTACAGAATAAGGAATTATTTGGACATTTATTTATTTTGAGAGTAGCCAGTCATTCAAAATTATTTCTCTACTAGTTTACAATTATTTCCACATTTATTTATTTTGAGAGTAGCCAACCATCCACAATTATTTCTCTGCCAGTTTTTCTCCTATCATAATTGAAATGGGAGAGAGTGGTGTGATTATCAATGGTAGGAAGTTGCCTGAACTACTCCAAGTAATTTCTTGATTTCAAATGTAGAATGAATGACATGCATTGTACAATTTCATTTATTTCAAGTAAATGTGCGACAGGCGATGGGTACACATAGTAAAAAAAAAAATCCTCACGATATGTGCTAGAAGGGGTTTCCTCAATAATCATTGCTCTTCCGGTTATTACCTGCCCTTTGGTGAACAGGTTGTCCAATGTACTCAGGATTCTAAAAGTTCTAATCCTCCGTAAGCTCAACTTCCCCCATAAAATCACTAGTGGTAGATATAAAATTTTATGCTCTTGGACTATATATGCATGACAATGATAAACCATCAAACTGTAGTTGATATTTCTATTTGGATTGACTACCTCAACCTTTTCGATCAAATATCATGCAATGGTACAAAGATTCATCTATCGGTCATATTTATTAATTTATTCAAGCAAATTTTCCTTGGGATATGCGATATGGTGGTTTCAACATTTTCTCACGCCCATCTACTCCAGCAATTATAAGGGCAAACCATTAAGTCACTCAATAGTGGTAAGGTAAGTTAACATTGTGTTGAAACTATTGGGATGCTCAAATGATGGCTCCACTTTACTATTTATTTTTTTATGATAATATTATAAATATATTTATATTGAGAGGAACTTTATTATAATAATAATTTAATTTAAATTGAGGGATTATTAATTTTGATAGTAACAAATTATTACACTAACAATATGATATTTCGATGTATTGCATAATTAAATTATTATATTACTATAGATTTGTGAATATGACATTAAGAATAATGAAAATTTAAGATAATAATATCTTTTATTTAAACTCTCTCATCACTTAGGTAATATATCAACATTAATAGTAATGTGGAATAATATTAGCATTCACAAGGAAATTGTTCAATTATTAATGAATATATTGTAAGGTTAGAAGGTGATTAGACAATAAGGATATTATTAATTTTTGGATAGTGTGCTAATCATAATCTTATTGAAAATATTTAATTAAGTAAAGAGGTGGAAAGGTCACCAATAAAGAACGTGTTATTATTATTATTATTATTTTATGGTACTTACTGTATTAATAATATTAGTTACAATTGAAGGTTAACATTATTAACTTGGTTAAATAGAAATAATAAAAGTTCCATTATACATGATCATTATTATCAATTCCACCATTATCATGTAATAATGGGGTTGTGTGGTAATTGAGACTAAATGGTGGCTAAACAAATTTATTATCACCCTTAATAATTATTATGGAATTATGAATAATAATACCATTAAAAATGATAATAATATCATTAATATTTAATTTGTGATTAAATTGAAATAATACTATGTTGTTGTGTAATAGAGGACTATGACGAGATTGAGTGTAATTTTAATAAAAATGTGACTATTGAAAGCGATAAATAATAGATGGTTTGTCAATATCTAGAGTCTTACATTAGTGTGGGAGATAATATTATTATAGATGAATTAAATTGATGTTGTCATATAAGGAAGATGAAAGGTTATTAATATTTATAAATGAAGGGATATGATCAATATAAAATATGTCAGTGCTACAATCAAAGATAAAATTTACATCAAGATTCAATTATAACGTTAGCATTATTATAATTAATAGTGATAATCATACTTAACTATATTAATATTGGTATGGTTAGTAATACTAAGAATAGTGGCAAATGTTGTTGACCAAAAAAATATATGATTCAACATTAAGCTCGTCAATAATAACAAGTAATGATTTCTGAGTGAATGCTAATGTTGAAGAACTATATTGAAGTATTCCTGTTTTAGAGATCTTAAATCTTGGTTCACATAAATTTTAAAATAGCTATATTAGCATCAAAAACTCTATGAATAAACTTAGACCCAGCCAAGATATTATGACACTAAGGAATTGTGAAGGTTAAATTTCAATATTAAAAAAAAAAGCTCATTGGTGGTGACATGATAAATAATACCATCTCGTCAAACCATTGGAACCTGAATTAAAGTCTTCAATCTATAGAACCCAGTTATAGAAGTTGGTCAACATGACCCTATAACTAATTAAACCTAGTGAAGTTCCCTATTCAATATTATATTATCAAATAGTGTTAGGATTTAGAAGTTGCATTGCAAAAAGTTGGTTGGTTGTGTATGTGATAGGTTGCAAACCTATGTTAAAAATAAAAAATAAAAAATTGTTGGGTTTTTCTTGATGAAAATTTTTAGGCATAACATAATGTTCTTGTGTTATCCACATTACAACATTAAATCAAGGAAATATTAAGCTAAAATCACAAGGAGGGCCCAGATGAGATAGAAAAAGTAGAATCGTTACTTTTTCAGTGTTCACAATCATGAAAGCATCATATTGTTTTTGCACTTCCAAAGTAGGGAGCTCACTTTGGTGGAAAACAATGTTAGCATTCATTCCTTGAATCATGGCTGCTATGTCATTTGGTTGTGCATTAGAAGGGATAGGAAATTTTTGTAAGGAATTTTGAAACATAGTGTAGTAGTTAGGTGAATTCTAAATCAGGTCCCAAAGGGATATCTTTATGGGAGTATTTTTAAGTTGTTCAATAAGATCATACTCCTTTCCACTTTGTGAAGTCAAACTAGGGGAACTAGACAAGATGGGATTAGGTAATGGGAGGGATGTTGATGGTTTTTGTGTTGGTTGTGGATTATTCCTAGTGTTTTATGTATGAGAAACAATATTGTAACTTAGTTGTTGCAAAACATTGGTCTTACGTGGTTCAAAGACAAGGACAAGTTTGTTTTGAACTTGTGGTTTTTGAGAGGATGGATAAAGGATAAGTTTAGGATCGAGAGAGTACTCCAAGGGGTATCTAATGTGCATAACCTCAGAAGTATTATCGTTATTTTCATGATCTCTTAGTGAAGAGGAGTCTAATGTTACTTCATCATCTTCATCTAAGAAATTAATATTGTCAATGTTCTCATTTTCTTCCACTATTATGTCTTCCCTAGTATGAGAATTTCTAGGAGAACTACAAACTAAATGTTTTGTTCATTCAAGGGTTGATTCTTCTAAAATAACTTCATTGTATGTAGGGGAGTTATAAATGGTTAAATTTTCTTGCTCATCAATAGTGCGGATATTAGGAGAAGGCTCTATTTGATTGTCCCTTTTCTCTAAGGTCTCATTCTCTTGTTCTATACCATCTAACCTAGTAGGAGAGATTTTAGGAGAGAGGAAAAAAAAAGGTTCATCACTCTCTATTATTATGTCATGTAAAGTAACTTCATCACTAATAGGGGAAGCATCAAGAGAAGGAATGTTATGGTTTTCATGATTATGAATGGTTAAATGCTTTTGTTCAAATAGGTCTTTCCAAATGTTAGGGACATTAGGAAGGAGAAAGATAAGGTTATCACTTTCAATCCACATGTCCTCTTGGAAAATGTGATTTTCATGATCATTCACAATTGTATCCTCTTTTACTAAAGTCTTCTTTCAATTAGGGGAGGTGTTGAGAGATGGATTTGGGGTAAGCAAAGTGGTGAAAATGATCTCATCTTCTCGTTTTCTAATATCTTCCAAAGGGGGAGGAGGATAGGGACAATCAAGACTCTTAATGCCTGTACCTTCTTTCACCAAGATACCTTTGTCACTAATATGAGAGGTATCGAGAGAAGAACAAGTATGATTGTTATGATTTTCTACACTACCTTCCTCACTAATGGGCAATGTAATTTTAAGGATTTTGTCAATGGTTTGATCCGCTTGCTCTAGGATGTTCTCATAACTATGAAAGATAGTAGAAAAATGATTAACATGTTTCTTAATGACCTCATTGTTATATTCTAATTTAAACTCATAAGATGAGATGTTGTACTTATGTAGTCCTTTTGTAACCATATCAAATCCACATCTCTTGAAGTAAAACATGTTATCATGGAAAAGTAAAGAAAGTGAAATGCAATGACCTAAAGTGAAATATTTAAATACAATTTTGAGATTGGAAACAAGGTAATTTGCTGATTATAGTATGCAATGATCTGAAAGATGAAATGTTGTAAATAAAAATTTGGAATGGAGCAATGCATGAAATGAATCACTTTAAGATAGATTTAGTAAAATGAGTGAAACATAAAGTCAATCCACTGAAACGAATAACCAATGCCAGCAAACAAAAGCATGAAAATGTTGATTTAGATCCTCGAAACTATAATTTAAAATTCCATAGGGACTAAGATGCTAGGGAGGGAATCTTATTCCTCCTAATGAAATTTGAAGGTTTCAGAAGCTAAAATAGATAGAAAATCACTTAGACAGGGTATTGCAACAGAAAACTAGAGAGGGACTAAGAAGCCACCAAGGGTTTTTTGGTCCTAGTAAGGGGTTTTTGTAGAAAATCTGACAATTTTGGGTTGATAATAGTGTTCCCAGGTTGCCTACCTAGGGACTTGATGTTTTGAAACAAAAATTTGTGTAAATGAAGGATAGAAAAAGTAACTAGTAACAAGCAATTAGATACAAAAGTGGATGCAATTTTTTTAAATTTTGAATGCAATAAGAATGTTCCTAAATGCAATTAGGATAATGAACAATGCACTTTTGAGTTTTTAAACGAGATAAAATGATGCAAGAAAGAAAAAATGCAACCTATATGTACTTTTACTAATGTAAATATGAGAAACCCTAGATGCGCTTTCACTAATGCAAGATGCAATGCAAGAATGAATGCAATCTAGATCTAAGATTTTAATGAACTACAAATTAGAAAATGAATGCTCAAGAAGGCCGAGTTCACCAAAATGAACAATAAGAAAATGTGTGCTTTATAACCTAGGTCATAGAACACTACTATTCTCCTCTTATCATTAAATAATGTCCTAAGAGTCCTAATTGGATTCACTATCAACCTCTCAAGGTGAGTTAATTCTCAATGACGAGGACCTAGGAGGGGGATTTTTCAGCTTTAAGGGGTTCACCACCAAGCAAATTCTTGGAAAAGACAAGTAAGCATTCAACCTACAAAACCTAGTAATGTAAGCTAAATAATGATTGCAAATGATAAAATTAAGCTACACCAAGTTAGGGTATATGTACTTGGGAAGTTTGGAGATGTGAGGATTCTAGAAATGCAAAGAATCTATCAAAAAGTGATATGGAGGACTAAGCTTCCCAAGATGGCATATTAGTCCCATTGCTATTTTTTGGGGAAAATGTAGAGTCTTTGGATGTCAGAACTAGATCTGAAGGAATCTCTAAAATATATTTCTAGGAGGACTAAGATTCCCAAGGTGGCATATTAGACTTGTTCGGAATTTTTGAAAACTTTGAATGTGATCCTAAGCTCCAAGGTCTACACATGCTTCCTTTCTGATCTCAGGTTCTGAAACTTCCAGATTCATCCTATAGGTGATTTTTTGTGAAGATGACAACTTTGCAACTTTTACAACTTTGTACTCCAAATGATCTTCAAGACTTCAACCTAAATCTGCAATAAAAAATATGCAAGTGGGAAAAACTCTTTTTTGTTAATGAATGGGATTTTTCGTTGGTAAAACCACTTGTAGGTAATTAAACCAAATGATGAAATGAATGAAATGAAACATGAAACATGAAATATGTAAATGATATCACTTTGTATGATGTCTTGTGAAGAAAATCTCCAATCTACCATGTACTATCCATGAAGAAAGTAGATATTGGATCCTTGGATATAATGTGAACAATGGTTGCAAATAGATCTTCAATGCTACATCTACAATCTTGGCTCAAGAACATGAATGGATGCACTAAACCCTTGACATGATGTTTGAATCTTTATGATGGCTCCAAATGATTGATGAATTGATCTTGAATGCATAAAATTGCCTTAGGAATGAATACTTGAATGCTCGTTGTTATGAAAAATGAGTGGAGGAAACCTGTATTTATACTTATTCATGCTTAATATCCCAAAATTACACCACAATAAGCCAAGATATGAAATCATTAATTAAAGGAGGTTGAATCCCACCAAGATTTGAAATTGAATCCCAAAAATAAGCCAAGAGGGACTAAGGCACCTAGGTGGTGTCTTAGTCCCAAGGCTAAAATCTTGGGGCATAGAATCCAAAAAGGGACCTTTTCAGGTGTATTCGAAATTAGGGTTCCACGTGCCATGGAGGAAAAAGACACCCAAGGTGGCATTTTAGTCCCATCCCACAAATCAAGGACACATAGAAAAATTAAATTATCATTTATTATTTGATATTTTTAGGGATTTTCCATAAAAATATATAGTTTATTAGGCTTGTGGATGCAAAATAGGACCAATTAAGCCATGAAGAAGCATAAATAAAGCAAGGCGGGCCCAAACAAGTGTAAAAATGCAAGGGTATGCATTTTACTACATTACAGTTATATACATTAGATCTCCCTTGATTCCTTTGATCATTAGACCTCATACAAGTCCTTTAATTATTGGACTTCCTAAGCCTCAACTTTCCCCTATCTACCCTCAAAAAAACCAAAAGTCCAAAAAAAAATGTGCTTATTATAAAACCACCTCAACAAAATATTTTGCAACAACTAAGTTATAATGTTGTTGCTCACATATATAAAACAAGGAATAATAGGAAACCACAAACCATACATACTTCATTACCATTACCGCTACTTATTTTTCCTAGTGCTCCTCATTTTGCTTTGCATATTGGAAGGGAATACAATCTTGTGGAACAACTCAAAATCAACCTATTAAATATTTCTTTATGGGATCTTATTCAAGATTCACCTAATTACTATAGCATGCTTCATCTTTAGAACAAGTTGTTATCCTTCCTAGTGTGCAACCAAACAATGTAGCAGCCCTAATTCAAGGTATGAACTTGATCAACTCAAACATTACCTTTAATCAAGATGAGATACCTCCATTAGAATTTCAAAAATAAAATGAATATTTTATGGTAATGGATATCATTAATAAGTGTGGAATAAAAAGAACTCTCATTGACAATGGTTCGGCTTTTAACATGTGTAGTGTGAACCCTGTAGATGTGATTGGAGTGGAAAAGACTATGATTGAACCTAATTCTATATCTATTCATGGATTTTATAATGTGGGAAAATAATCACTTGGTGTGATAACATTGCCTATTAGAGTTGGAAAGGTCACATTACAAACTCCTATCCATATCATGCCTCAAGATCTCTCATACAATCTCCTTTTGAGTAGACCATGGATACATGAAATGAATGAGGTGCCTTCAACTCTTCATCACTTTATGAAGTACGTTTATAACAACAAGGTTTATATAATCAAGGTTGATCCTCACTCATAAAGTTGTTTGCACACTAAGAAAGAAAAGGAAAGTCCTTTGAAGACATTAATACCAACTTCAAAAATAGATCCCATGCAAGAGGAACAAAAAGAGAACAATATTGAAAAATTCACAAATAAATTGGATGATGCTTGGGTTTTGTTGGATTTAACACCTACATCCATGGGAGAATACAAGATTAAACACAAACTAAGTAAAGAGAAAGGAGATACCATAATATCCACACAAGCTGAGTCATCAAAATCATGTGAGTCTACAACTTTAGCAAAGAAGAAAACAACACTTACACATCAACATATGAAGAGTGTGATCATGAGAAGCCACCAAATCCAAAAGAAAATGGAAAATATTTATGGAAGATGTTATGAGCCTTTCAAACAATGTGGTTATAGTGGAAAAGGATGTGGTGCTAGAGAACAAGTCATTTGTGTCCCTATAGAGCCTAATATACAAGAAACAACTAGTGGTCTTGGTTATTTTTTGTTAAAACAAACAAAAGCATAAAAAAATCCTTGACTTAATATTAACATTCTTATGAAAGATTCTTCTAAGACAACTTTAGCCATGGTGCATCCTAAATTGATAGATACTACATGTGGGAATATATCATTGCATATGCATTGAATTGATACTTTTCCTACTCATTATAATCAATAACATTAGTTGCTATTCCTTGTCATGTGGTAGTTGTAGTATCATATCATATTCACTACCATGGATGAGGGTAGAAACTTTGCTTTATTTAATTTCATTTCTTTTTTGCAAGGTGTGGCATATCATCATCCATTTTTGGCTCACCTTTTTCCCTTGGGGGGAAAGGTATTAGGTAGCCTTGTCCTAGTATGGAACTTGTCATTTTCTATTTTAGCTAGTTGATTTCCTTCCATGTATATAAGAGAAAGCTTGAGATGTGGATGTCATTCCTTAAGTTGGCTTGCATGTGACATACTTTTCTTTCTATGTTATCTTTAGTATTGCATTTTGGGGTAACCCCTTTTCATGATGCAAATTTATTTGGAAACATATGTTTGGAATAGAGATTTCCAAATAAATCTCTCACTTAGTGGAATTTATTATATTCTACTTTAAAGTAATTTCTCACAACATGGTGTTTAGCAATTTCTTTAAAGTGGAAGCATATCCATCCCTGCTCATTGTTTGCTTCAAAGTGTGGTCGTCTTACTTCACATGACGTGTTTTCTTGGTGGTGACATTGGGTTTGATGTTCCTTAAGAGAAGGACCTTTATTGGTACATGAAATTCTTTTTGGTGGTGATGCTACAACTTGTATTCCCTAAGTTGTGAATCTTTTATCCTCGACTAGTCCTCTCTTGGATACATTAGGCACAATGTTCCCTAAGGTGAGGCCTTTCATGAACTAAAAAATCCCTTTGAATATTATATTGAATGTATCAAGGCCACCAAGCATAACATAAATTTTAAGTAGAGAAGAGGTATAAACAATAAAACTCAATCAATCAATCACTCACAAGAAACTTGGACATCCAACTATTGGGCTTTCCTTCACAAATTTGCCTCAATCCTTGTAGCCTTTCCGAATAGTCTTTTTGACCATAAATTTCAAATAAGACCTGATAATCAAAATAAAAAACAAGTTTTAAGTACCCTTTTCACCATAATAACACATATCTTAGAATGAGGTGTGGTTTTTTTGTATGGATTAGGGAAACTTTTGACTGTCCTCTTTCCAAAGAACATAATATGATTTTTCACTATGAAATGCAACAAATTGTCATTAATAATTTTCACAAAACACCTAATGAATCCAATCCCTATGGTGAAGTTGAAGATAACATAGCTACAAAATTTTCCTAAATTTTTATAAACATCTAACGATGGAAACAAAAGTGATGAGTCTTTTCTCAAAACTGGTAACCCTAGTTTCTAAACTAGGTAGTCTTCACCAAAAATGCCATAAATCAAACAAAACCCAATGAAATTTGATAAAACAATTTGAAAAATAAAGTAGATTCAATGCCAAAACTTTCCCAATTTTTTTCAGATCAAAATATGAAAGGTACAATCCATACAACTTGCTGCTACAACCTACAACTTTTAGAAGAAATAGTCTTCTAGGGTTGCTAATGGTAAAATTTCCATACCTTTCTCTAAACTTAATAAAATTTAACAAAACCAAAACCAAATGAAAGGTATCTCAATTATCTTTCTGACCATACCATGTGCAAGTCAATATAGGGTCATACAGATCCATACAATGCAAGAGAACAGTAGAAAATGTTGGCAAAATTGTAGAAAATTCAAGTCCATTCAAAAATTCTTGTTCAATCTACACACCAACCCTCTATTCAACTTGGAAGCTCATATTTATGCTTATATAATCAATTCATGCCCCACAAAAAGCTTACAACTACCATTTAACAACTTTTAACAACTTTTTAAGAAGTTTTTATTTGATAGGAAAAGTTGTTATGACAACATTGACAACCTTTTGACAATTTTTCCATTTTTCAACTAAATGACACCAAACCTTCATCAATGACTCCAAATGACTTATATTGGCCTAAAATGAACTTATTAACATTGAAAAACACAAAATAAAAACAAAAAATCCAAACTTTTCCTCCTAGAGGCTTTAGGTCCTGAGGGTGCTCCTGCACCATACTCCTAAGGAAAGACAAATCTTAGTTACATCTGAGACGTGAACTATAAATTTTTCAATGTCTTCCATCTTGGAATCATTCAACCTAAAAATATGATATGTTTCTCATTCCTAAATTTCCCTTGATCTTTCTTCCTCTTCTTGCACCATCTCTTACTTAGCATCTTCTCAACTTCCAGGTTCCAAAATTACATTTCTCATTCATATGTCTTATTACCATTGTCCATTTCTTCATCTTCATCATTAAAATACAATTATTTTGTATATTCATCATCCATAAAATCAAAAAATGCAACCTTTACCTCAAATTTTTTTGTAACATCTTTGTCACCATAGTGTGCTACATTTGTATAACACTCTTCCTACACTATATGCACTTATTTTTCTTTATACCCTTTTCCATCTTCATTTTTATTTGTTGCACCTATAAACACATACTCACAAATATTGTTAGAAATAAAATCTTGAGCCTCAAGGGACCAATTTTCTTCACATTTTTTCTCTTCCTCATATGGCTTTTTCTCTTCCATCATCAACAAAGACTCTCCAATGTCTGGTTATACTATCCTCTCTT
>VDFB02103944.1:0-30159 GCA_007258455.2 Sequoia sempervirens | reverse complement strand
TAATGCACAAAAAAATCAACTTATATATCCCCAAAACAATCAAGCAGTCAACCAATAGACAAATTAGGGAGGGAGACAAAGGAAATATGATCAACCAATGAGGAAGTTCACTGCATTAGGAGAACCCCTTGAAACAATCATGCACAAGCTAGTGCAACAAAACCTCATCAAGGTCAATGATTTCCCCAACTATGAAAAGCCAAGTTTCAAAACACCATGGTATAATGAGGACTTATGCGAGTTCCACAAAATCAAACGACATACAACAAACAACTGCATGAGACTTAAGCACATAATACAAGACTTTATCAATAAGGGAGAAGTGGATATCAAACATCATCCTAGAAATAAAGACCTCTAGATATACACAAATCCAATTCTAAACCATGCTAAGAAGAATGACAAAGGAAAGGACCAAGACTATCACAATGCTGACTACACTTACGGTGATATAATTATAGGTACACTCTCTCAAGCAGATGACACTAGGGTAAATGTATTGACTATATGAGGTAGGGACACCGAATGTAATGTAACTACCCCTTGAGGGAAAGTCACAATACAAGGAGCCCCACCTAAACCCGTAGCTAAGTCATCAAATGACTACATTATTGTGGAACAACTGGAGAAGACTCCCACTTTGATCTCAATCCTAGAAATGCTAAAATTGTCACCCGCAAACAAGGAGATACTAGAGAAAGCATTAGAAGCATCAGTCCCTAATGACCTCAATCTAGATCAGTTTCAAGTCATGGTTTGAAAAATCACGGCCAGTCACCATTTAGTCTTTTTCAAGAAATACCTTCCATCGAAGTCATTCCACAACCAAGCTCTCTATATAGAGGTTGGTGTCCATAAAAACATGGTCAAAATAGTGTTGATAGATAATGATACAGGCCTACACATTTGTACTTTGAATTTTTTTAAATAGTTGGGGTATTCTAACGATGTAATATACAAAGGAAAAAGCATTACTATAAGGGTAGGTATGATGACCTCAAAAGGAATTCAGAAGGGATGCTCATGCTACTAGTGTAGATAGGACCGGCCACCACTGAAACCACATGTCAGGTACTTGACCTTGAATTACCATATAACCTCCTTCTAGGACGCCCTTGGATCCATGCACTACAAATGGTTCCCTCAACATTTCACTAATGTTTAAATTTTTCTTACGAAGGAAAGGAGGTTACATTATATGTCGATCTTGAACCCTTCCACTTTTGTGCAAAATTGGAGAAGTATAGCAAAATCCAACGTATACCCAATAATGACATATCATTTCATTCATTCTCATATGTTGACCCTTCCACACTACCATCAACCTCAATTAAACCAGCATCAAGTGAGCAACCAAAAACTGAAACTAAGGTTCAAGTACTTGACAAGGGTAATGGAAATTATCACTCCAATCAAGCATTTTGCATTGGAATGTTTTCACCAACACCCAAGGTTTATGGAGGACCGAAGGAGATCAAATATGTTCAAACAGTAAAAATGATAGCCAAACCCACAATTTTTACCAAGTGGGGAGATATGAAGGATATAGAGATATTCAAAGAATACTTGTCATCTAAGATCTACAAAGAGGAACAAAAGGAACCAGAACAACCACAACCCCTTCTAATCAATCCCAATAGTTAAGGCTATCAGTTAGCTAAACAAATGGGATATACTACAACAGGTGGCATTGGGTGACACAAACAAGGCAGATGGGAGCCCATTATAGTGGAACAGAGAAAAAAGAACATGGGACTAGGTTATGGATCAATAAACATGGTTACTCCAAAACTAGACGTACCTCTTTTATGAAACGAGTGTCTTCTACTAATGTTAAGACATTGGATATCTACCACCTTATAGACAACAAGTTACCCATCGAAGACTTATTTGAAAACTTTAG
Source organism: Sequoia sempervirens (assembly GCA_007258455.2). Lineage (NCBI taxonomy): Eukaryota > Viridiplantae > Streptophyta > Pinopsida > Cupressales > Cupressaceae > Sequoia > Sequoia sempervirens. The sequence continues at coordinate 28,256 of VDFB02103944.1, read as the reverse complement.
CATTGGTATAGTCCCTACCCAACTTATCAAAACTATTCCTAATGATTAGTATTATTCCAGAGCAAACTCTAATGAGTATGAATGGGATTCTCCCTCTTTTGTAACCTCTAGTGATGATGACCTAGACACCCAATGGGAGAATGACACCAGATCCATATTAACCATCTCAAAAAAACTTTTGTAAGTTTTGTAGATAACGATGATAGCCTACCCCTCTATTACCCACAGTTGATAGATTAGGACCAACAATAGCATACACCTATTTTGGATCAATTCTAGAATGATGAAGCAATCACAGATTTTATGGGACTCTGAACTAATATACCGGTAGGAGAACATAAAGTAGGGTTCATCATGGAACTCGAATAGGAAGCATATTTCAGTGGGGAGATTGTGTCCTCCAATTGCAAAATTGAAAGGAACAATATCTAATTCAAAACAAGATCCCCTAGGGAAAACCACAATGCGGCTCTATCAGTTCCTAAAAAGAAGAAAATAAAGGGAGAATCTAAAGGTGAAAACCTCTCTAAGGCACTCGAAGATGGAGGATTCAATCTCCCTATATCTGAATATCAAGAAAATTCAACACTCCTAGTGGAAGAAGTAGAATCCATAAATGTTGGCACAACAAAGAACTCAAAGATCACATACCATGCAGCATCACTTGGTCCTGAAGAGAAAGTGGACCTCACAGTGTTCATCAACGACGGGAAGATAAACTTTGTGTGGAAATATGCAAACATCCCAGGACTAGATCCAGCATTAGTTGTACATCATTTGGTCATATTTCTTGGAGCTAAACCTATCAAGTAGAAACTAAGGAAAATGCATCCTCAAATAGCAATGTTGGTAAAGGTAGAACTAAAGAAGTTACTAGATGTAGGTTTCATCAGACCGATTGATTATCTAGAATGGATATCAAATCTGGTACCACTTTCAAAGCCCACTGGGGGCATAAGGATCAGCACTAACTTTCAAGACCCAAACAAAGCTTTCCCAAAGGATGAATTTCCTCCTCCAAGTATAGACATGATCGTAGATCTAATAGCAAGAAATGAGATGCTATCAGTAATGGATGGTTTCTCTAGGTATAATCAGATAAAAATATCCCCTAATGATCAACATAAAATGGCATTCACTTGTGCTTGGGTGACCTTCTGCTTGAATTTCATACCATTTGGTCTAAAAAATGCAAGGGCAACCTACCAATAAGTGATGACTATGATCTTCCATGATATGTTGCATACAACTATGGAAGACTATGGATGATATTCTAGCAAAGTATATCAAAAGATAAGGCCACTTGATCAACCTTGCAAAAGTGTTTGATAGGCTAGAATAGTATAACTTGAGACTCAACTCAAAAAATTGTGTATTTGGAGTAACATCTAGAAAGCTACTAGGGTACATAGTGTCAAGAAGGGGAATTGAAGTATATCTTGTGAAAGTAAAAGCCATATTAGAAATGCCCCCACCAAATACATTGAAGCAACTGAGAATTTTACAAGGGAAGCTACAATCCATCAGGTGATTCATCTACAACTAGCAGATAAGTGTCATATGTTCACCCATCTATTACACAAAGATGTCACATTCAAGTGGGATGGGATATGTGATTAGGAATTCTAACAAGTCAAAGAGTATCTACTTACTCTTCCAGTCTTGATGCCCTTGATTCCAAACAAAGAAATGATATTCTATGTGTCTACAACACAAGTAGCATTGGGAGCTCTCCTAGCACAACTACATGATAATAATAAAGAAAGAATGATCTACTACATCAGTTGAACACTGGTGTGCTATGAGTTGAACTACTCGCCCATAGAAAGAGTGTGTGTCTTAGTCATATTTGTGACAAAAAAGCTAAGACACTATATCTTAAATAGACAAGTAAAGTTTATTCCAAAGGTAGATCCACTAAAGTACCTATTAGAAAAAGCAGCTCTAACAGGAAAAATTGCTAAATGGGTAAATTATTATGAGTGAGTTCAACATAGAGTATGTAGATAAGAGAGCCATCAAAGGACAGATCATAGTAGACCAACTAGCCGAAGCACTAATGGAAGATCACAAGCCTCTCAAAGTAGACTTCCCAGATGAAAGTATATTGCTAACAAAACAGACAAGCCATTAGACCCTATACTTTGATGGCTCCCACAGTCAACATGGCTCTGGAGAAGGTATCCTATTTCTCACACCACAGGGAGATAGTATACCTAAGGCATACAAAATCGCTTTCCCATGTATAAATAATATCTCAGAGTATGAAGTCCTAATCACGGAACTCGAGATGGCTATTGAATGGAGGATAAAAGAATTGAAGGTCTATGGAGACTCTCAACTAGTGATCAGACAAGTGAATGATGAGTATCAAACAAAAATATGACAAGTTGATGCCATATAAAAGGATGGTGGATAGTTTCAAGGAATATTTTATCACCATAACATTTGAACAGATTCCCCGGATCAACAATAGAGTAGTTGATGCCATGGCAACAATAGGTTTGCTTCTCAATATTTTGTAGAACATTCTTAAGTATGAGTTCCTTGTAGAGAAATTACTCATACCGACGTTCAATATCTTGAAATAAGAACTAGTGTGTGTTATTGTTGGTCCTAATTCACCATGGTACCAAGACATATTCAATTAAATCCAACATGGTATCATACCACTTGGCCTAACAACAACCCAAAAGAATACCTTTACCGGTATGACTTCTTGATTCACGATCCTGGGAGATACCTTATATTGTCATAGTGTAGATGGTATGTTACTCTGATGTCTTAATGCAGAAGAAGTGCAAACTACCTTACAAGAGGTACATGAAGGTGTGTGTGGGTCCCACTCTAGTAGACCTAACCTAATACAAAAATCATTGAGAATAGGGTACTATTGGCTCTCCATGGAACAAGAGTGTATTCATTATTCCCAAAAATATCGTTAGTGTCAACAACATAGTGACCTTATTCACACACTAGCACGGGACTTGAGACCTATCACCACACCATGGCCTTTTTCGCAATGGGAATTAGACTTGGAAGGTAATATTTCTTCTGCTTTGTCTAACGAGAATAAGTTTATTATTACCATAACTGAATATTTCACCAAATGGATGGAAGCAATTTCATTGACCTGACATCACTGAAAAACAGATATCAAAGTTCATTCTGAATTATCTAATTTGTAGGTATGGAATTCCCCAAACCATCATAACAGAAAATGGAACCCCATTCAAGAATTAAGACATCTAAGAACTTTGTTCCAAATTCTCTATCCAACATCTAGATTCTCCACGCCCTACTACCCCCAAGGAAACAGTCAGGCAAAAGTTTCTAACAAAACCATCTTGAAGATACTAAAGAAGATTGTTAATGATGTCGACCTTAATTTGCATTTGCAACTAAACCCATCCCTATGGGCTTATCGAACTAGTATTCAAACACCTACAAGTGCCACACCTTTCTCCTTGGCCTACGGATTGAAAGTTATCTTACCTATTGAATTTGAAATTCCCTCGTTGTGAATATCACTAAAAGGCATGGTCAACAATGAAGATTATCAAGTATCTAAATTAAATGAGTTGGAACTCCTAGACGAAAGGCGTTTGAGCATGTTAAACCATCTTCAGGTTTATTAGAATTGGCTCAAACGAAGCTATTATAAAAGGATCAAAGACAAAAAAAAATTAGGTTAGTGACTTGGTAGTCAAAGAAAATCAGAAGGTACAGTTGAATCAAGACAACAAAGGTAAGTTTGAACCCAATTGGTTAGGCCCATTCATCATCACTGCAAGCTACGACTCTACAGCTTATCAATTGGCTACTCCTGAAGGAGGACCCTTAGCCGAACCATTGAACAACAGCAACCTCAAGAAGTTCTATACTTGAAACATGTCATAATACCTAGGGAAAAAGGTAAAAATCCAAAAAAATCAAAAAGATAAAAAATCAAAAAAATCAAAAAGCAAGAAAAACAGAAAAGATAAATAAAACGTTCTTTTAGTGAAAGCCACTTTTTGGTGCTCCTAGAACAAGTACCATAGTGAAATCTTGGTAAACATGTGTTATGTTTGAATAAGACTTACATCGTTATCTATCAAAAAATTATCCAAAGCACCCACCCATTTGTTCCATAATAAAACATGTGTTCAATCATGGCTTGATAACTAAATCAGTATTAAACATTGTTGCACCATCTACATTCGTCCCTCCTAGAGAAGGTAGTCTTGTCTTGAACTGGGGAAAACTTCTCCAAACTGATCATGGATTAGATCCTTGAGCATCCCATCATGGTCAAAACTATTGAAAATCAAAAACATTCAAAAAAAAAATAAAAAAAATAAATAAAAAGTCAAATACATCATAAATCCCAAAAATATGTTATGCTTTGAGTCAACAACAGTCAAACTACATGGTCACTACGTATATATTGTAGGCAAGGCTTATCAACCCTCGAGGCCAAAGTTTAATCCACTTAGTGTATATCATGCTTTATTTCAACTTAGTCAAAAATATAAAATCCACCAAAACATTCACAAAAATTAAAAATATGAAAACATGGGTATGTGCAGGATCATGATGGGCTAAAAAGTGGCAATATGATGGGTATGTGGCTGATGACTATTTTTTTATCCAAAATTGATGAAATAAAAAGGGTTTTTAAAGGAGATTCTCAGCTTTCCACTAATATAAAATATGCTTTACTTTGAATTTAATAATTAATTATTATTTATTTTCTATTCAAATTACGACTAAAGTCCTGATTGATAGGCTGATTAAAAAAAATCTATAGCTTTCAAATGGTATCACATTTTTTGAATCTAAAACATGCATCGAATTCTATGCTTTGCATAATATAGGATTAAAAATAAAATTGAATTTCATGAATTTTTGACCAAGTTAAGGTGGTCCATACATCACAGTTTTATATTTTTTAAAAGTTGTAATAAAAAATCATAATTAATTATTTACTTGGAAAAAATTACAAAAAAATATGCATCACATCGCAAGAGTCCTCTACTTATATCTAAAATATTATAAAAAATATTATCATTTTATTGTGGTTAGAGTGGTCGACAAACACCTACTTATTTTTTCCTAAAATTTAAGTACCACCGCATTGAAATTTAAAATTTTCACCAAATAGATTTTTTTTAAAAGAAACCTAGTAGTTTAGAAACTATATTCAATTTGCTACAGATTCTATTCTTGCATATTTTTGAAATAATATAGATAACATATTCAAGTTTTTTACATCAACTTGTCTAACTCTGATTTTTTTGAATTTTTTGCCACTTAAGGGCCTGTTTTTTTCATGATGATCCTGCACATACCCACATTCACAACAATACAAAATCCACAAAAACATTCACAAAAAAAAAATATTAAAAACATGTTTTTATCAAACCAAGCGACTACGAGCCTCAGCGTGTACAACGTAGGAAAGGTTTATCTTTGATGAGCCCCCGAGGCCCTAGGTTAGTCCCCCAAAAACAATAAAAACATCATAAAACTCAAAAAATCAAAAAGATCCTAAATCCATCACAGTTTGTAGTAAAATTTTCATACATAATAAAAAAATCATCATCTTCACCCTTTTTCAAAACAAGGACAAACAAACAGAGCAAACAGGTATGTGCAAGATCATCATGGAAAAAAACAAGCCGGTTGGCTTATGTAAATCAAAAGTTAAAGTAAACGACATAAAAATTGAATAAAGTTATCTATATTATTTCAAAAATATGTAAGAATAGAATCGTAAAATTGAATGCAATTTGAAACTATTAGGTTTATTAAAAAAAATCTATTTGGTGAAAATTTGAAATTTCAATGCAAGCAACTTAAATTCGAGGAAAAATAAGTAGGCATTTATCACGACCACAACCACAATAAAATGATAATATTTTTTATAAGATTTTATATATAAAGCAAAGACTCATTGTCACGCTGCATTTTTTTTGCATTTTTTTTGCAAGTAAATAATTAATTATGATTTTTTTATTACAAACTTTAAAAATAAAACTCATATGTTTTACCTTTAGCGGTCAAAAACTTGCGAATTCAATTTTTAATCCTATAAGTAGAAGCATAAGCACACATGTTTAGATTCAAAAATGTGATACCATTTGAAATTTATAGGTGTTTTTCAATCACCCTATCAATCGGGACTTTGAGTGTAATTCAAATAGAAAATGAATAATATTATTTATTAAATTCAAAATAAAGCATAATTTATATTGGTGGAAATCTAAGAATCTCCTTTAAAAACCCTTTTCATTTCATCAATTTTGGATTAAAAAAAGTCGTTAGCCACATACCCTACACATAGCCATCATATCGCCATTTTTTGGCCCATCATGATCCTGCACATACCCAAACACCAAAAGCTAGAACTTTCAAGCAAACAATCAAAAAATTTTGATTACAAATAGACAAAAACAAATTACAAATTATTAACTACTTATCTTTTGACAATTCACCAACATCTTGAGATATTCCTTAACAGATTCATTCCTACGATAGACATGATCAACAAAGGATAATATCCTGAAACCTCAAAACAGATATGGAAAGTGATACTGCAATATTGTTTTATATTTTTATAGTCTTCTCTTTATGATTTATTTTATTGACTCATTCCTAGGATCTCACGAGGATGTCCATAAGGATTTAGAGAAGGAATCGGGGCAATTGAGTGTCATTTTGGTTTGTTGTTTGTAAGATGTTCTTGTGATAATACCACAATGAATACTTGCTTTATTGAGTGTATGGAAGTTGTTTCGAGACAATTCGTGTAGCAATTGCATGTTAGGTATTTCATACCTCTTTGTGTAACTAGTCCAAAAAAATTTAATACAACACAACCATATATTTCAAACAAAGTTTTTGTATGTTTGGTATAAGCAAAAATATTCTTTGTATGTTGATTCAAAGTCCATGCAATGGATACAAAGTCACCTTGGTTATTAATACCCTGGTGCATCATGTCTATTTGCTACATCAAAAAGGATTGTTAAAGATACAAAGCCTCCAAGCAAAGCAAAAGAAAACTAATCATCAAACTAACAACATCAAATTTATATTCATCATCCAACATTTCTTCTAACAAGCTCCATTCTGCATAACAATGTCATTAGTTCCATATCCATCTTCCATTCACAATGTCATCAATACATATCATGATGATAATAAAGCAATAAAACATCATGTATCATGTATAGGGAATACATCCATCATATACATAATAAAACATCATATGAAATAAAATGTGATCAATCCATCCATCCACATCATATGCATACATCGGAAAAGTAAAAAAGCGTGTCTAAATCATACATCAACATACATAATTATCACATAAACACATAATGAAGTTGAATCAAAATATTTATATCTCATATATATGAACATCAAAATTGAGAATGTCAAGTACATCATCAATGAAACATGTGTGATAGGATAATACAAAAAAATACATATATACGAGGCATCAGCTAGGCCAACGAATATATATACAAAACCATGTCTACAACAATGTCTCTGAAACAATAAAACATCATGAAGATGAAGTACAATAAAACTATTGCCCAACCGTAGGAGGAGGACTCTAAGGATTGGGCTATGGATCATGTTGTCTAATGGAGTGCCCACCTGACTCGACACCCGTAGCAGTACTTGGCTCTCCAAAGTGTGGTTGTCGCTAAGCTATAGGAATGAAGGCATCATAGAGAGTCTGATAGTATGTCACTCTCTATAACAACTAATCTCGCTCTACACAGAGGGCATCACACTCTGCTCTAAGAGTATCTCTCTTAGTCATAATCACCTATACTTGGGCCTCTATATCATGGTGTTGCTCACTCTCATTGTCTCACTCTGCCCTCAAGTGGTCCCTCTTCATTGTCAAAGTAGCAACCTGAGCCTTCACGACTTGTCGCTGCACTACCTCTACATCCCTCATGGATGTCATATGTGCTAACTATATTGCTCCATCTCTAGGTGGTGGTGGAGGACCCAAAACTTGTCCCTGATCCCACTACATCAAATCATCCAGTTTTCCATGTCCATCGTCCTGTCGAGCTTTGGAAAGCTAGTCAACAATTATCTCAACACACTGTCTCTCTCCTAGGCGACCATTAATACCTTCTCTACCTATTACAAGAATGCCAGCAGGATTTGTAAATCTCAATAGAATTCGTCGCACCCACCAATGATCAAAATCTAGGGTAGTCCCAAGATCTTCTAAACTAAATGGCCAACCCCACTTGAATGGGGAAAGAGCTCTGAAATCTGCCAAGGTTGCATCACGATCAACTTGTAAACCCCATACTCGGACCTCTCTGGTATTCCGGCCAAAACGAGCCTCATAGGCATCTGGGAAATGACCCTATTGCTCACCAAACTGTCAATAAACCATATCAGGTAGATATCTCTCTAGAATAGAGAGAACGCGACCAATGAGCCATCTAGTCTATCTACAAAATACTAACTACTCCTGGGCATTAGGCCATGCCTCACAATCTAAATATGGTCTCCATACAAAACCTGGCATATCATCTAAAACATGATTCCAGTAAGGAAGTTGTCCAGGCTAGGTGTAATAAAGAAAATATCCATAACAATAAGAATGCAGATCATCTAGAGTCTGATCCAAGATATCATCAGGCTGAGCAGCTAGGATGTGCTCCCAGGCCCATATACATAGTAGAGAGACATCAACAAAAATAGATCTCCTGCCATGATAGGCGACCTTGTGCATATCTCAATATAAGTGGGCAAGGAGACACGGGCCCCATGCATATATAGTGTCATGCTCGAACATTTGCTCGATGTACACACCCCAACCAACTGGGAACTATCTACCTCTCCTATCAGGAACGACGAGCCCCATAACCAAACCACAGAGAACCAAAGAAATAGGATCGACACTACCCAAAAAATCAGATAAGTCTATCTCTACCCCGCGAACCTCAAGATGTCTCACACCAAGTACTCAGCACATAGTGTGGGTACCCCATCGAATATAATAAGTAACAAGCTCTCCATGAATGGGTATACGGAGGATCCTCCACACATCCTCTAGAGTAACGGTGGCCTCCCGAATAGGTAAATGAAAGGACAAGGTTTCTAAATGCCACCTCTCCACAAGAGCAGTCATCATCCCTCTGTGAAATCTAATGGTAGGCATGTAGCAAATGTGTCACAATCCAGCAGTGTCTAGGACATCTCACTCTAACTCCCAAAACCCAACAATCAAATCGAACAACTCTAACAGTTGTCACTCCCTCGACATGAGTAGATTAAGGATTTCCTACAACCATTCACCCCACAATGTTGGGGGTTTACTACGAAAGCACAAAATGCACCTTAAATGGCAAACAAACAAACTTAAAACTTCAAAAAAGGTCAAAAGCAAAAACCTTTCATCAAAAGAAATTTTTTTTTTACCAAAAGCACTAACAACAGCCGATTGCAAACAATGTTTTGTCAAAAGCACACGAAAAAGGAAAATGTGAAACTTTCAAAAGTGAAAATCTATTTCAAAAGCGCAAAATTTCAACAAAGGTGCACAAAATGTAACAAAAATTCAAGGGAAAAAAATAAATACGAAAATTGACATCAAAAGCGAAAAATTTCGGTGAGGGAAAAAAAAAATATGAAATTTTAAGTCAAAGGTGAACATTTCATGCATATGCAAACATAAATATCAATAGCGAACCATTCAGAAATAACAGAAGTGCAAAAATATCATAAACCTAATGCTATCGACAACTTGGACTTCAGGCACTAATTACACAAACACAGAAAGTCAAAAACATGAAATGAAAGGGTACATACCGAGGCATAGACACTTGGAGGCCATTTGAACTTGTGAACTGCATCCATGCAATGTGGGGCTCCTCGAATCCTCACCATAGCTCCTTGACAATCGATAATTCACAAAAACCAGAGGCAAGAATTCTATAGGCTCAAAGTGCAAATGAGGTAATTTGAACCCTAATTACCTATTTTAACCTTGAAACCCTAATTTTTTACCTAAGAAGCACACCTAGGTTGAAATTAGGACCTCTCACAAATATTTGAACTAGTAATGAGGGACCTATAGACTTAATTTTCCATCCTCTACGCATCTAAATTGAAATGAAACAGTATCGTGAGCTCAACCTCAAAAGTGATTTTATCGGCCAACCTCTCGAGGGGGCATCCTAGAGTCCTACCATCATTTCGCTAACCACTAGGCCACAGTGGGGCATGTAAAAAAATTTAAATCTTGATCTTAACATCAAAATCTTTGAAACAAAGCAACCAATATTATTTCTCAAAGAGGGGAAAAATGTAGACATGTAAAATTGACCTAACACTTATCGCACATCCTAAATGACATTTAATCATCATCGACATCATTATCACTAAATATCATTTCATTTCACATCAATTGCATCAAAAATCCTGAATTCCTCTATTAATTGAATAATATTACATTATTTAATTAATTCACTTTTTCATCATTTTTGACTAATTAAATAAATTTTATTTATTTAATAAAGTCCTAATCTAACTTTATTCCTCTTGATTAATTGAATAACATCAATTATTTAATTATGTCGCTAATTCACTTTATTCCCCTAAGTTAATTAAATTATTACCACATAATAGTTTAATTAAATCAATTTCCCCTAAACTTGAATAATTAAATAAATTATTCAAACATCATTCAAAAAGGTCAAAACAAACAAATACAACTTTGTTTGCAAAAGTCAAACATGACTTGCATGTTCAACTCAAAAAGATTAATTAATTAAATCAATTAATTAATTATCCTCACCCACTTTCATAATTGAGCAAATTACAATCCCCCAATTGCTCAAATCTATTCCTGATTGATTCATCAGTTCTTCAATCCCACTAAAGGCTCAACATGATTTCTTCAATTCCACTTATTATTCAATCTATTTCCTCAATCCCACTAAACGCCCAAAATGATTTCTTTAATTACACTAATTACGTAATCAAAGTCCACTAATTCTTACAATCTAAATCCTCTCAACATCTTTCAATCATTGATCAGGATATTCTTCTACACGATCTCAAGCATTCATTTTGAAACACAAATTCTATATAGCAATCATCTTCTTCCTCAAAAACGATCAGAGAATCAACATCATTTGCACGACGAACTAATGCAGAAATCACAATCAACCTTTTGAAGCTTTACACATATCTTCAATCAACGACATTGCACATTCTTGAAGCTTTTGCTATGCACAATGGAGACTTCACATTGATACGAACAACCCAACATCTTAGCAAACACACTGGATGACACGAGATGGTAAAGCTACATCGTTTTTAGATCATTGTTATTGTTTTCTTTCAATTACGCTCTTGAATTCATTGATTTTGTAGTTTCACTTCATGAGTAATGGGCATGAATCATAGCTTTTGTTTGGATTAGATTAGTTTTTAATTCATTCATTTGTCTTATTGCATCATACTAATTTCCCCCTTACACACTTCTCATGTGTCACCTTTTTTAAATTAGATGAAGATACTACAATCAAATCAAGTACATGTCCAATCAATGAAGAAGGTGACAAATCGGGACTGTGGAAATTGATGTTGAAAAATATCCAAAGATAATGATGGTTTAACAATACTTGTGCAATGGCTATCACCAAAGAGGGGAGATAACCCCTCAAATGTGTCCTCCAAATTTGAAATGTGAGATTCAACAAATAAAGATGCAATTCCTAATAAATAGGAATCTCAATCAAGAAGACAATGAGAGATATGTTGGAATGAATCACTAACAAAAAATAAATGGTCTTGTTGAACAAGAATTACATTGGGATCCTCAATCAATGACTCTACACAAGGAATCAATGAAGGTGAAGGATCAACAACTATCTCTAAAGGAGAAGGAGCATCTGAAGAAACTTCTTCATCCTCATCTGAAGATTTAAAGTACTTCAAATCTTCAAACACTCGAATAATACCATAATCATAGGACCTATCCATTATAAAAAATGAAGAGGCACAAGACAATCTGAAACAAGATCATATGGGAATGCCTGAGTAATAGGATCTCCATATATCTCCCAAGTTTTAGTCCAAAGAGTATAAGGACACTCAAAATGAAAATATAGCATTCAAAATGTCATCGTTAAAATGCATTGCAATCAATCCTAAGACATCATTCCTTTTGCAATTCCAAGAAAATGGCAACAAATGAAGCCAATGAAGATGTTTTATGATCTCAAATCTCTCTATTGTTTGTAGCTTCCTCTTTTCAACATTATCAAAGAAGGATGAAATGAAAACCCCATAATGAACCATGAGAAATATCCAAAATTACAAATATTGAAACCTTCAACATAAATTAGAGACCAAACATGATGTATACTGTAAATGAATGCTTCCCAAAAAAATAGAACCTCTCCAAGAGTCAAGATGTCAAATTAATCAATCATAATGCAAATATGTCAAAATAATAATAAATAATACATGTGATTGAATCTGGAAATAGTGCATGGGCATAATGATAGAGATCCTCAATACCTTTTTGATGTCACAAAAATCATAGAAAATTGAGATGAAAGAAAAATGTTATGAGCTCGGACCTGTCTAAATGGAAGATCTGACTTGAAACACCAAAAAAAAAAAAAAATCCAAAAAAATTACCTACACCACTGGAAATTTCTCAGAACTAGCTTTCCAATGATATCTCATTTTTGAAAATCCAGTACCCAAATCAAAAGTTATGGAAAGTTTAAAAAACTACCCACTTAAGGCCTGAGGGGCCAAAATTAAGCCCCCTAGGGGTTGGTGGGTGGTCACCTCATGCAACCAAAAGCTAGAAAATTGGTCTGAGCACTGGTATGATGGTTGTTAAACTATCAGATTTAACACAGACCTTTGTGATGGTCATTTGGCTATCAAATTTAAGGTAGTCACGTAAAAAAATTAAAAATCACTAAAAATAATTATTTTTCAAAATATGAAGGATTTAATATGAAAAATGGGGGGTTTTGGACCTTCTGGATTCAATGGAAGGGTCTTTTTGACCCAAATTATCCAAAATGAACCTACAATACAAAGCCACAAAAAAAGACACCCCAAATCTAGTATTTTTTTCAAGTTTTTTGATTCTCCATATCACCAGATGGCGCAAGAGAAAAGCATACTCAAAGTTTTACTATAAACCTATTTCTCATTTGGAAATAGCTCTACCCTCAAATCTGAGAAGGAATTTGCAAGATCATGCTTTGATACCATGTAGGAGCTAAAATTATCTCTATCTCAGGACCACCTATAAAAACAATGAAACCTTCTACAAGATAGTATGCAAGAAATGAGTTTTCTTGATATTAACATCTATCAAATATGATTATGAGGTATATTACAAGAGTATACAATGACATTTCTTGTTGAGACAAGGTATGATGAAGTAGTAACATTAAAAGACTGTGTCATTATTAAATGACATGAGCCAACATTAAATGACCTTGGACTCTACTATTTAATAAAAGCCAAAAAGATAAAATCTTATCTAAAAACCTTAAATATGACTAGGACCTAAGTGGACCTAACATATAAATAGGACCCCACTAAGTAACTACTTAGGAAAAGTACCTATTTACACCAACAAGATCATCTCCTACAACCAAATTTCCCCTTTGGGAAAGGAGAGGGGTAACCTCCCAAGCATCACCAACAGGGGAAGAAATGTTCTTAGCCCCCTCCAATACATTTTGGGTGAAATACTTGGTGAGCTTGATAGGAGATTGAAAAGATTTGGCCTTATCATCAACCATTCCCTTATGAGGAATCAAACCTAGAGTATTATGTTTGTCAAGCTACAAAACATCTAGTTAAGGGGAGAAACCTTATGTTTTCAGATCCTCACAAGCCACCTATTAAGCTTGAGGTGGGAGCTAGGTGAGCAATCTTGAGCAAAATTTCCATACCTAAAACATAAAGAGCATATAAAATCTAGCTCTTCAAAAGAGTTTTTTTTTTCTATGAACCTTCAGAGAATTTGAGTATTAGGGTCTTTGGAAGGGGGAAGGAAGTATTCATGACTAAACAAAACTGGATTGGGAGTTCTGGGTCTCAAAAATTTGACATATCATGTTTAAGGAAGAACCTCATTTTATCATCCATGATACACATAATTTTGGTGTCCCTATATTCTAGAGGTAGATGATGCAATTGAACCCAAAAAGGAATAAAACTTACATTAACAAATAGGGGAACAAAATTTGGTTCACATTTTTGAAGAAACATTCCTCTCCCATGAAAAAACCAAGGATTTCCTTCTAGAACTTCGCCCCTAGATTCTTAGTTAGGGAAAATTGCAACAAAGATACCTTAAATTTCTCAATAAAAAAGAGATCATCGACAAAATCCCAATGTTCATTAGCCCACAAAACCAGATCTTGTTTTCGGGGAGTTAAGTTCCAAATCTTACCAATGAGCACATTTTGAGAGAGATCTAGTGCATATGGGAAGAGAAGGTCACTCAAAATCTGAACTTCTATAGGATTAACCAATGAGGAAGGATTTTCTTTTGCCCCAACTGAAACTGGACCACCCACTTCTTTTTTGACCCATACATCTAACAAGAAAATTAAGTTTTAGGTCTTCTACGATTGATGGATCTTCGGGAACCTTTTTTTTCCCTTGTGATGGCCTCTAGAACGATTTTTGTGGTAATGTTTGAACCCTTATTTTTGTGTATTTTTTCTCACCTTGGGAATGATGTTCTTTTGATCTTCGCCAAGTATTAACCAACCCTTGTTTTGAGAAAACAAGTAGTGATGTTGCTTTCTTGAAATTCTCGGGCTACTTCAAACAAGATCTGTTGACCTTGGATTAATCTATAACCACAATGAAACAAGTAAATTGCCCTTAGTTGATACAAATTTAAAACCTTAGTCATATAAGGGTAAATTTCTCCTAATTTAAGAAGTGGTAACTCTATCAAGGATTGACTCATAAATCATCTGTAAGAGTTCTCAAATACATAAATGGAGATAGAATAGTTATTTAAAGGTCAAGAAATACATGATGTAATCTCCCCCAATTTGAGGAGATAATTGGATCAATGGAGAGATAAGAATCTAGGTATCTCATCTTTGCATAATTCTTAAAGTATAGAGAAAGTAGGTACTTCAGGTAGAAGAAGATGCATAAAAATATTATGACCAATATACTTCAGATGACTCGATTAAAAATAAGATCAAAACTAGTAGAAGAACCCTTAGGTTTTATTATGGTATGGTAGGCCCAGAAATGAGGAATTTTGTATGTAAGAAATAGAGATGCATCCTATAATTTTCAATATAATTTCATATAAATTTGTACATGAATTATCATCTACCTCCACATCTAAGAAATCCAAGGGGGGCAAACCAACATAACAACTCTCATACCTTATATTTGGAAACTAAATAAGTAGAAACATTGTTCCATCATGCAAATTTGACTACTTAACCAAAAAATGAATGAAGGGAAAGAGAATTATATTAGCATTTAGATCTAATAAGCCAAATTAGACAAAGGTACTTGTGAGGTAGAAGCATAAATTGCACTATAGAAAGCTTGACTTGCTCAATAATAGATGAAACAAAATTGAAACATTTCTCAACAACAAAATGTAAATCACATGTGGAAATACACAAAATGCTCCAAATTAGTAGGTACACAATGTGTAGAAAAATAAACCAAACCCCTCAACAAAAAATGTGGTACCAAACATGGGGGTCAACCCTAGAAACAGGTGTAGACACGAAAATGAATCGATTGACATTGTTCATCGTCGACCACTAACATCGCCATCTTTGAATCATCCTCGTCTAACCATTTAATCAAATTTTTATCTAATTAAATT
This sequence comes from Sequoia sempervirens, assembly GCA_007258455.2. Taxonomy (NCBI): domain Eukaryota; kingdom Viridiplantae; phylum Streptophyta; class Pinopsida; order Cupressales; family Cupressaceae; genus Sequoia; species Sequoia sempervirens. Next base: position 12,364 of record VDFB02103944.1, on the reverse strand, counting down.
CATCAATATTTTCTCTTAATTGAATAAATAAGTTATCTAATTAAGTCACATCTCTCGATAATTAAATTAACTCATCTGATCTAATTATCCTATTTAATTAAATATAATTTTATTTGGTTAAATCTCTAAAGTTATCTATTAAATTAAATAAATTAAAACCTTATTTGGTTTAATCTAACAATCATCTCTTTTAATTAAATAAATCAAAATCTTTATTTAATTAATCTCTTATCACATTCCTCTCATATTTGATTTAAATAAATCCACAAATTTAAGTCAAATAGGTCACATCATTTAACCCCTTCATTAAATTAATTAACTTTGATTAGTTGTCTCTCATGTCCCATCCTCTAGCTTTTACCACTTTTTCATGAAAAATATATTTTAATTGATTTATTAAATTCTCTATTTTCCTCAACAAGGCATCTTTGGGAATATTCTCCAAGTTTGAATTCAAAATCCAAGTTGACATGTACATCCAACAAGGCATTTACTCTCTCTTACATGTCCTTTGCCTTGAGCCAAGTGGAATTAATGCATTATTTCTTCCTCTTGCATGTCATTTCAACAAATTCAAAATTCAAATATGTATTTATTGGCACAATCCTCAAACTTGTACATCCCCTCCATCCTTCATAGGTTGACAAGTGGCATCTTGCCATTGGATGAATGTTAGTCCCACATTGCTCTATTTTGGACATTCATCCATCTTGGCATTCTATAAATAAGAGGCTAATCTCCTCATTACATCATCCACAATTTGGAGTAAACTTACTATGCTCAAAATATTTAACAAATTCATCCATTATCATTGAATCTTAGCTAGGTTATGTAGGATTTTTCCATTGGAGCACTCATCAAGCATCAACAAAGTGGATCAATTATCATCACACATCAATCTTGCATCATAGGAATTGGGAAAGGGGAAATTTTCACATCAAATTGGCACCAATTCTCCCATGGGATCATGTGTTTGCTAGTTTAATTAGGATTCAATCTCTTTTATTGTTATCTCATTGTATTCTTCATTGTTTTTCCTAATTTGAACTTTGTAAATGGATTCCATGGGGAATCCTTGTTCTTGCTTGCATTTCACATCTAATGTGTTTATTCATGTTGTTTTGTAGGTATTAGGATTGGGGTTCCACAACAGATCAAATATTTACTCCAGTGGGGCCCCCATTGGGATTGAAGAGGCATAGACACATAGAATTTTATGCCATTCTTGGTTATCCTAATCCCATCCCAAATGAGATTAGAGGAAAAGTACCTAAATTCTAGGGTAACAATGTTTTCACTATTGAGGACCACTTGAGGCATTTCATTAGTCTAATAGATGAATATGAAATAGAAGATGATGTCATGATGGAAAAATTTGTATAGTAACTAGAAGAGAGTGCAAAAGAGTGGTATAAAATCCTTCTATCTATAGCAACATAGAATCATGGGACATGTTTATGAGATTTTGTAGACTACAATATAGAGAAATAATGGATCCAAAATTTGTAATCCTTGAGATTACTGCTATAAAGAAATGGGTTAACAAGATCATTGATGATTGTAACAATGTGTTTCATGATAATGAATAAATTTCATTCTCATGTGAGGCCAAATGAACCTGCATTCCTTATTATTTACTATGAAGAATCAGATTGGAAGTTGGGCTACTTCTTACAAGAAGGGAACCCTCAAATATTAAGGGAATCATATGTCATGGCCAACATTATAAAGAGTCACATGAAATGTTCATCTTGTAAAGATAGTAAAAGAGAAGATATAAACATCAAACACTAGGGTTTCTTGATTGAGTGAATTTGAGGGACTAATCTTGTAGTGGTTGATTGCTTTATTTTGTTGGGTTTGTGTTCTTACAATGGAGAAATCTTAAATTGAACTCCTAACTCCATATAATTATGCTACATGGAAAAAATCAATATGGAATTGTCTCATGGGAAAGGGTTTTATTGGCCATCTAAAAGAAACTATTCCTAAACCTACTAATGGTAAAGAATTGGCAAGATGGGAGGTTGATCATGAGAAAACACTTGGATGCTTATGTTCATTAGTCTCATTTGATCTACAATTTCACGTTGAATCATGCAAAACACCTAAAGAGGCTTGGGAGGCTTTTGAGAAATTGTATGGTAAAATAGATAAGATTAGGGGATATCAAATTGATAATGATTTGATGAATCTTGATCCTCAAAGTTTTGACCACAACCAAGACTACATCTCCAAGATCAAACAACTAAGAACTAGCTAAAATATTGCAACATTGATAAAGAGGATTTCTAATTTATTTTGAATGTGTTATCCAAGCTTGGTCCTAAGTATTCAGTGTTTTTTTTTGGCTTTCATAACCATCAAATTTCTATGGGAGCATCATATATTGATCTTAAGTTTGATGACTTTGCAAATCTCCTAATCCAAGAGGAAGCTAAGTTAATGAACATGGGTCTAATCATGTCTTCCAAGTCACAAGTATTGTTGGCTAGTGAGTCTAAGGTACAAAAAGAACTAGGGAATCTTGATAAAAAGAAAAAGAAGAAAAAGAACAAGCCACATAAAGAATTTGAATCCTCTCCCTCTAAAGAGGAATCATCTAAGAAGGAGAATCCTACATGTGCATATTGCAATAAATTTGTGTATGATGAACATCAATGTTATTCAAAACAGATTGATGAGTTGAAGTATCTTCTTAAGAAGCATCAAATCAATGAGTCTTCACCATCAAAGGGTTCATCTTCTTCTTCATCATTGAAAATTATGATAGACATAAGGGAAAAACACTTGTCACAATTGCATATTCTAAGTTAGATAGGTGGATACTCGATTCAGGAGGCTCACATCACATGGATTCATCAGAAAGTATGTTCTCTTCATTTGATACTTGTTCATCACCACACATCTTGCTAGAAAACAACACACATATGTGTGTTTTTGGGAAGGGATCCATTGAAATGGATGGTAGAGAATTCAATGATGTTCTTTGTGTTCCTTCATTGTCAACCAATTTCCTTTCTATCTATCAGATCACACATGGTGGAGTAGGCAAGAGTGTTGAGTTCACACCAGATTTTGTCATAATCCAAGATTTGCATAGCAGAGATATAGTTACAATTGGGGAGGTTGATCACCAATCTCAAGTCTACACCTCACATTTTTCTCGTACTATTGATATGGCAAATGCTCACATTGAGGCATCTAGTGTGCAAACTTTTGAGGAGATTTAGTATGGTCATTTGAATCTTGGTATTGTTTCATCTACTAAGGATCTAGTGACATGTGTTGATATTTCATCTCCTTCATCTACTGTTGTACCTGAGGATGCTTGTGTTGCCACAATTTTGGCTCCTTGTGATTCAATACAACAGGACATACATTGTCTTCCAAAGATGGCTACTTGGGATGAGTACTTGATGAACATTGTTGGTTTGTTAAATGTAAGTCCCACATTTAGATTTGGTAGACATCATTGATTGCATTCATCTTCTCTTTGATGGGGATGATCCTCCTTCAATTGTTGTGAGGGAACACTCTGACCCTCTCATTCATTCTCTACATGATCATTCTTTGTAGTTTGACATGAGTGTGGATTCTTTTGGACAACATTTGGAGGAGGCTTCTTTGTCTTTAGAGGAGGTGTCCTTGTCTTTGGATTGTGTTCTACAATCATTTCTAGGAGATTATGGATTTTCTTCTTTAGTAGTGTGGCATAGAATGCCAGTTTGGAGTTTGACACCTTTTGGCATCGACATGGAAACACTTGAGCATTCTTCAGAGACATCACATGTCATCCTTCTTCCCTCATCTTCCTTTCAAGAATGGGGAGACATCTTGCACACCATCTTAGTTTTGTTTCTTTCCAAGGGGAGGAACGTTGTTTGACCCTTTTGAATCATCTTCAACATTCAATGTTGAGCTTCTACCATCATTGCAGGAGACTCAACATTGAGGGGGTTTGCATGGTCTCTCTTCTACTTCTCTTTTATGGGCGGGAATTTTTCCTTGAATGAGGTTTTTTCCTTCTCATTCTTCATTGAGAGCATTTTGTGTTTTATCTGTCTGTTGGTGAGGAGTTTTGACCCACTAGGTTTTCTCTTTTTCTCCATTTGTGAGAGATTGCATTTGCATTTGTACATGTGTATCTAACATGGCCTCATAGTCAAGACCCATCTTTGTGTCATTTGCATAATAATTAGCTACTCCCTAAGTTGCACTTAGGGGGGAGTGTTGGTGTAAATAAAGTCTTGTACCTAGTTAATTCATTACTAGGGGACTTAGGGGACTTATTTACATGTTAAGTTTATTTAGGTTTTAGGAGGGAATCTTTCTAAAAGGTGTTAGTTGTTATTAAATCTTATCTTATATTTTGACTTTTAACACACATATCCTAGGTAATTATGATATGTTGTCACATGACATAGGATTAAGACATTTGTCATAATCCTATTTAATCCTATATCTCACCTTGCCTATATAACCAAGTGGTCTCATATGTAAATTATATTGAATTTTTGGATATTCAATTCCATTGCAATCTTGATCATTGCATATTGATCTCTCTTTTGCTTCCATGAAGTTCCTAGATCTTGGGTGACTATAATCTTCAACCAAATCTTGCATGGTGTGGAGTTATTCTATACTAACTCTTACAATAATTTAACCTTGAATGGTTAATCGATAATCATGCAAAGATGACATAGTTTAGACAGTTAGTTAACCCTAAATTCTTGGTCTAGTCATGAACTTTATTCAACATCCAATATTCTTTTACTAAATCAACTCATTAGAATAAATTTTCACAATCGATTTAAATATTATTAACTACTCATTAAAATCATCATCCTTTCATGTAGTTCTTAATGGTTAATCTTTTCCTACATGTACCTGAGATTGGAATGGCACTTATATGTGGTCATTAATTGTAACTATCTTATATCCAAAATAATTAAGGTCCTACATTGCTTGAGGTAGTTTAGAAGTCACAAACTGAATAAACAATACATGAAATTTAAGATAAAATCAACAACTCTGCTAAACATGAAGATTAAAGATCCATTTCATGATGTCGCTTTTAGATTTCAATCATAAATTAGTTCTATGACTGTGGATAACATTGAAACTATGCTCCTCATTCCCCGAGTTTTTGACACACATCAGACAACCTATATCAGGAGAAATAAATAGAGGACATACAGATCAAGGAATTCAATGGCAATCTTGCTTCTGGGTATCACCTTATCAGTTGTCTATGAAGTTATGATAATTTTGAGGATAAGGCTTAGGTATCTCCTTCTTATGGCCTATATTCAATGGATTATCACCTACCCTTAAGATACCCTATCTCTATCAAAATACAGATTAACTCTTGTTTATGATTTACATAATAGAACACAGAACACATTGGACGAGCTAATGTCTGTAATAACATTCACAGTAACAAGGGTTACCTGACCCAGTAGATTTCTTGCTACTCTTTCTGCTCTTCAAACCCTCTTGGACCTATATGCCCATACTCCTCTCGCTCCTTCCCAGTCCTCGATTTGCATCGCCTCTCCTTTCTGGCCGTGCTATTCCGTCTTGACTAAATACCTCTACCCTTTATGCTTTAACGGTGTCCGTAACCTATTCCAATGCTCTCATTTCAACACAGGCAAGGAGAATGCTGACGAAGGTTGTGGAATCTAGCTTTACACTTGCCAGTCGCATTTGCTTGAAAGTTTCTAAAGCCATTTCAGCAATTCTCTTTCGTGGATTCGTGCAACCCTGGCAGGACACGAGACAACAGTTCTTTGAGGCATTTCGCCCAACCTGAATGTGCCTTCTCCAGGCCTCTACATTTTCTTCACACTGTTTGCCTCGCCTTCCCATCCTTTCTATTCTAAAAATTGCCCCCTAAATGATCACGAGAAATCCTTAAATCGCCTCCTTCTCCTGCCAATACTCAACACCTCCAACACGGTGCCGTGGATAGGGAGAGGAGACGCCTTACTGCTTTCATGGCATTATAGGAAACTGTCTGTTCACAGCGCTCAAGCCCTCTGCCTCTACCTACACGCCCATACCGGCGTCATAAGCTCTTCTCCCATCCCCTTTTTCTATTTCAAAAGTCATTTTAATTTGCTTTATTTTATTTTTATTCTATTCATATTCTTTGACCGCGGAGAATGTGACACAAATTGAACCCAAAACTATGTAGGAATTGGCATGGGACACCATTACAGAACTGAAGGAATATTCATCTCCATTTATTGGATGAATTTGCCAAAGAGCACGAAATATATATCTAACATAAAAGAAGAACATAGCTAAGAAGCATCCCACACAGCATTTCGTCAGTTACCAATCTAGCCAATTCAAATTGAATTCTTCTTCCACAACTTCAACTTCAAGGCCGGTCCTAGAGCTGCCTTTGAACAGTTGTCCATGATCCTTATCACAAATCACTTTTTTAAGGGATGGCAGTTCGGCCAATATTTGAAGGGTTTTCTTCAATTCAGAGCCTTTTTTCGCATCCACTTTCAAACCCATGCACGATGAGATGTCAAGGTATTCCAATTTTCCTAGACTGGAGATGGAAGGTGGCAGTTCTTTCAAGCCTGGAGATTCCGTCAATCTTATCTCCTTAAGTGATCCAAGCTTACCCAGCTCATCAGGTAACTTTGCAAGGCCATGGCAATTTGTAATTGACAACATTTTAAGGGAATTGGAAGAACAGATACCCGCCGGCAACTCCTCCAGATCGCTGCAGTAGTCCACATTAATTTCCAAAAGCCCAGGAAAGTTGAACATTTTATCAATACCCAATGCACTCACATTACCAACATTACCTAGGCCCTCACATAGGCTTAGGTATAGCTTCTGCAAATTCTTCAAAAAATTGCAGTACTCATACAGAGGAGGAACTATTAGCCTTTCAAAACGCAGAGTTTTAAGCTGAGAAATTGCTTGGAAACCACCCAGTCCAGTGAGCTTGGCTCGTTTTGCACTGTCATTACGGATCATCAGAACCTTGAGTTTCTTCATTGTGTGCAAAAATGTTGGAATGCAATATTCACTTGCAGTGAAATATAAAAGCAAAGCTTCTGCCTCAGGGAACTCCATTTCCGGCCATTGCGTGTCCTTCATTGTCCCTACATATTCCCAACAAACATTGAGGCTAATGCTATGCTATGTTATGATTAAGATTTAAAAAATCTATTTGAATACAGTTTTCATGAAGTGATAAAAGTAATGTATTCAATGTTTTGGAGGTGGAAGGAAAATCAAAGGCATTGTAAATTATAATCTAAAAGACTAGCTATAACAGTCACTTGTATGAATGGAAACAATCTGAGCTTTGTAAATTACAATCTAAAAGACTAGTTGTTGCAGTTACCTGTATGAATGGAAAGAATCTGAGCTTTAGATGAAAGATCTCTATCTGTTTGCCACTTTGAGGGAAAGCGATTTTTCTTTTTAGGCATATACAGCCTCCTAAACTGAATACTATTCTCCTGCTTCGCCAAATACAGCGCCAAATTTTTCATTATAGCATGCTGGGAAAAGGAGTATCCATTCATGCAGTCATCTGTGATCCCTGGGGTCCTGGTATCACCCGTTAGGAAAACAAGTTAATAAGAAATATTATAAATCAGGTGAAAGCTAAAAGGATCCTGCTTGTTTTCTTTCAAACGAAGACCTCTTGTAACACTCAGGGTGGAGTCTACTTTGCTTGAAAATCAATAATATTGAACTCCCAAATCATAAAACTAGTCTACACCTACATCATTCAGGGAGATTCAAACTTCTATATGGTGAGGCCAAACATTTTATTTTGAAGTTTTTGTCAAAACCCCTTTCATCAAACGAATTTGGTATCAAGCAGTAGCACAAGAGATATAATGAAGATAGAAAAAGGTTTGCCAATAGTGGCAATGCTTCTTACCAAGGATTCCTCTTCAAGTTCAATAGATGGCGAGCTGCGAAATCCCGTAAAAGAAAAACAGCATTTGGCCAGTCCATTCCTCGAACATACACCCAAATGTCCAATAATGCATTTGCAGGAATGACTTCCCCTTGTGGGAATGCAGCCAGGTCCAGGAAGCACGTCTTTTCATTGTCTTTCAACAAATCTATGCTTGTTTTCAAGCGATTTAGGAGGCCTTCCAGCTGAATTTCATTGGAAGCTTCTCCAGTTGATAGCATTTTCTTAGCATTTTCCCAAACAGAGGGTTGCTTACCATTCAGAGAGCTACCAATTACTTGAAGAGCTAATGGCAAACCTCTACACTCTGCCTGGACCTGCACATGAATAGAACTGAATTAAGCATTTAGACACAGGGAATACAGTTGAAGAAAGTACCGGCCTCAATTCAAGCACACACAGAAGAAGTGAGGTATTGTGAATAGCAGATTACCTGTTTCACAAGTTCCACAGTATGTGTGTTTGGAATGGTAGGAATACCAAAGGCGTAGAAGCAGAATAGTGGCAGAGCATGCTCCTCTCGCAAGGATGGTAGCGGATAAAGGCCTTTGTTGAACCAGGTTGGGATTGACCCGATGGTATGTTTATTTCTGGTAGTTACCACAGTCATGTATTGCCTCCCTTTAAATAACAGCTTTTTCAGGTGAGAAAAACCCCAAATGTCATCCAATACCACCAGAATTGGGTCATTTCTTCTTGACTTTATTTGCGACTGCAATTTGTTATGTGCATCCTCAACGTCTGTAAAATCAGGTTCTGGGCTACCAAGTCCAACAATATTTTTCCACATGGTCTTTAGGATACCCTGGAGATCTGGGCTTTCTGAAACATTAATGTAAATTACTCTTTTCTTATCTGCAAGTCATGAGAATGTTTAGAGAGGTTCGGTTTTAAGTCAATTCAGCAAGATAGGATAATATAAAGGGTAAAAGTCCGGATAGAGCCACAATCATAAAAGCGGGACAAAAAGAAGCTATAACAAAATTCAGAACATTAATTAAGGTGACTTTTTGCACATTTATACAACCAAAATAGTAGAAAGAGAAGAAAGAGCACAAACTGTTAGTAGTAGTACCTTTGATTTCGGTGTGATGGCAAAGGGTTACAGCAAGCGTAGATTTTCCTGCACCACTCATGCCTGTAACTCCAATCACATCTAGTCCGGCCTCCAGGACAAGCTGTTTCAACTCCGTTACGTACTTATCGAATCCTATCAAGCAACTCGGCATATCTGGGGGACAGCAGAGGTACTGATCCTGCTGTGAAATCTCAGATACTTGTTCAGCAAAGTCAGTATATTGTTCCTCAATTTTGGAGGGTAAATTGTTGAAACGAATTTCTTGTTCCAAGGAAAAATTCTTGATTTCCCCACACAGAGTTTCCAGTTGGGTGGAGAAAGAATTCTTCATATCTTGGGAACAATTCAACAATTTAATTTGATTCAACGGCATGTCGTGCAAAAGGTCATTCTGCACGAATTTGTTGATATCCTTCTCCACCTCCTTAATGTGAGTTGTCTCGCCAAATTCGTTCCAGGGATCTCGAGTTCTCTTGCGATTCTGTACCAGTCGGAGCTTCTCGCGGAATTCTTGAATTTTGGGCATCCCTGCTTCCGATAACGATTCCAAACTCAATTCGCATATCTCATCGATTGTCGGCAACAAACTATTCAGAGTTTCCTCAAGTTTCTTAAGATCACAACTGCTGAAAACTCTATATATATATTTACCGCTTTCATAAACCACTTTGATGGCAAACCCCAAGGTAGCTCCCCCGATCTGCTCCTCAGCCATTGTGAAACTGCTTTCACACCAACAGCAGATGAGATGATAAATAGCAGAATAAAGGAGCAACAGCAAGTGTAAGTTCAGGGAAATTTCCCTTGAACCATCTCCACAAAGAGGGGGAAGAAACACAGAAATTGTGGACACCTGGCGCTTGTATATGGAATTATTCTCAAGTAGAGAGGGCCCAGTGAGGCCACAGTGATAAGAATATTCAAAAAGTTGAGGAGGAAGGAATGTGGAAGAAATGCGGAAGAAATGCAGGTTGTTTTTGCTCCGCAGTTTCTTTATTTCAGACCTTTGTCGTCCAGCATTCTTTAAAGCAAGTAAACTATCGTAAAATTTATGTAGTTTATTACAGCATGGATAATTGTTTATCTAAACTTAATAAAATGGTAAATTAATTGACACTAATTGGATTTAGATCAGGTATATTTAAGTTTTATTTGTCAAATAAAAGATTTTTAGTAATAGATTTTTTTTATAATAATTAGATTCTATTTTTTTAGATTGGATCATTGTTGTAAGTATATTTAAGATTTTTCTTTAAATTTTATTGTGTAGATGAAATGTGTGTATGATTTAATTCTTGGGTTGTGTGATTATGTTCTTTTAATCATAATTTTTTCATTATATTTATAAACTTCTAGAACTTGTACACTTGTAAAATATTTATTTATAAGACTCAATGGTGCTATAAGCATGCTAAGGAGCTTATTATTAATCAATGGAAATTATATTGACTTCCTTGATGTCAATCAAGCCCTTCTCACCAATTGTTCAAATATGAAAACACTAAAGATATAATACATAGAGTGCATGTATGATCTTAGTTGTAGCATCAATGATGCAAGATGTTAATGCAATGTTTTGTACTACTGTCAAAGTGATCAACAAGTTAGTATGATGATCCAATCCAATGATTAACTAATGTCTTAGGGCTTATCCTTAACTATACAACCTTAAATACTTAATCAAATTAGTTGACACTTTTTCAATAGGCAATTATTATTTGAAAGGGTCGGCTTAAGAATGTGAGAAAGTGGGTATTTGAATTGGGAGGATAGTGTTGTAAGTGCAATTATATCTAGGGACAAATACAACTACTAGGATATAGTCCAAAGTGTAGGAATAGTTGAAGTGATGATAGGTCTAGAACCATTTTGAACTAGAGTAAGTTGGGTGCTTGACTATTCTACAGTACAACAAGCATGTGCAAAATAATTATAATTGAGTACCAAGATATAGATGACAATCAAGGCCCAAACCGGATTGTAAAATAAGTGGACAAAGGGGAAAATATACCCTTTTTTAATATTTTAGGCTCCACCCTGGCATGCATGTGGTATATAACATGAAACAAATGCATAACCAAGAACTTTCTAAGAGAAATGTTATAAAAATTATAAATGAATAACATTGTTACAGGCCAAAGATTTCAAGAGATGTGTAAATTTAAAGATGACAATATTCCATTAGGATCTCAAAGAGAAGCTACAAGAAAATGACTACATGAATAAATCTCAATATATATCAACATGAAAATACAAACTAGGTAGTGAGTTTATATAAAACCAGGGAGAGGGTGGAGGTGACAAATCTAACCAATAAGGAGTGAAAATAAAAACCTACACTAACACCCCCTTAAGTGTAGCTTAGGTGGGTAAAAAGTGAGTATTGATAAATGAATCTTGATGAGGTATCCATGTACATAAATTCCCGCAAAGAGAAGCCCCACATTAAAAAAAATGTATACAAGCACTAGATTAGATCTAAAAATGGAAAGACTAAGAAGCCCCACCCCATAATGTAGAGTTGATGGTAGATGCTCGAAACTAGATGTAGAAAATGATTCATACTCATCAAACAATATTTTTCTCTTTAGAAAGAAACAAAACCAAAGGTGCATGCATGATGTCTTCCCATTCTTAAAAGGAATACGTGGGAAGAAAGCTCAAAATGTATGAAGTCTTTGAACTCTACTCAAATATCACCATGTGGACATAGGAGATGATCCCACAATAAAATTAGGTACATGCCTAAGCAACGGAGAAGGTGACAAACGATTAATGCGATAAAGGATCATGAGGATACGCCGCTGAGTTCCTGGTTCGCTAGGGCCCATAAGCGTCTCCAGTCCGGAATCGGTTCGGTAAGCCTACCACCTGCGAGCTTTATTCTCACGCTTCGGGTTGTTCTTTTGGTGGTGTGGACGGCGTGGTCGCAGGTCTTGGCCATTTTTCTGGCCTGTGGGTGGGCGTTTTGGCTTCAAATCTGTGTTTGGCGAGTCCTTGGTGGGGGGCTTGCGGCGCTCTGAGATTGTGGGCCTTCTGCCCTGTCTCTCTCTCCTTTTTTTTTGCGGAGTCTTGGTTCATTGATGCATGGAGAATCAGGGTATAGCTGCTCCTAAGCTTTCCTTCGGTGATATGGAGATGGGTGAGCCGTCTTCTCTGTTGCATGTCAACGATAAGGACCAGACTGGTAAACCCCAATCTGGGGAAGGTGTTTCCCCTTCAAAAGGCATGTTTCGTTTAAGAAAAGTAAACGGTTGTTTGGAGAGATCCGAGGATCGTCCAGTTCTGGTTATCCAACCTGAGCAGGTTTCGGAGGA